>QRFJ01002196.1:113044-236090 GCA_006176705.1 Cocos nucifera | reverse complement strand
CGAGATCACCGTTAAACCCTTTAATCCGATTTAGAGTTCAGGGAATAGAGGAACTTACAATTACATAGATAACTACACCAAGAGGTTCAAATTTTTTTAGTTCTAATGGGGATCCACCATTATGTGCACTACGGTGTTTCACACTGCAAGGTGGGGGGATTTTCGGAAGCAACATTAGAAATGATTATGGGGATTTGATCGACATATAGTTGTATCACTGAATCAGAAAGAAAAAAAAAAAAGAGTTAATTTGATCCATCAGGAAGCGTCTTGTTTCCAATGACTGTCGATGATAGGATATGATAATTAAGTGCATAATATACCCATAACTGGAAACATAACCTAACTGAGATAATCATATCAAATAAGGATTTCGAGTCTAGATATTCATAATAGATACAATTCAGATTGATTTGCAATACCAGATTATTAATTAAGTTAAATAATAAATAATGCAGTGAGAACATAATTGGTGTCTCTAATATGTCTTTCTATTATACCAATTCATTAAAGCTGAGTCTCAAGACTGAGTCACAATATATTTGAGACTTACCTCAGAGAATCTCTTATACTTCAAGTCTTAGCTAGAGCTTGTTCAGTTGAGAAAGGGGGTTAGAAATAGGTTATCTATTATTGAATGTGATAAATTTGGGATAACACCTGCACATTTTTCATTCATCTTGGCTAAAATCTCATTTAGAGACGATGGTAAAATGTGACCCTGGATACTTAGAAAATCTGCCCATAAAAGTCGTCACTGGGCATTACCTATAAGAGAGTACCAATGGAGGACTGTCTTCCTATTCAAAAGTAATAGAGAAAGCGGGGTGCATGCCTAGGGAGGCATGCGCCCCCATGCAGGATAAAAAGAATGGGAAAGAGTTCTCCATACAGAGATGGGAACTCCAATGTTGCCTTCAAGAAAAAATGAAACGCGGGCTAATAAACTATTGTGGCTGCCGAGAGAAATTTTCTTGCATATTTTGACGAAGTCTTGCACCAGACCTAAAGAGAGTTTTGAGAGTTCTTCATCTGAAGATCAGATGATATCCATCTCCCACTAAAATTAGATTTAGATCTGATTGCACAAAAGATCGTGAATTGGTCAAGAATTGAATGGGCACTACATGGCACCAGCAGGGGTCTATATAAACTTTCTATTCAGAATTTTCCAATCTCTTCTAACCTTAGGGCCCACGCCGACAAAATACGCCTATACTCTCCCTCCTCTCTCCAAGCCAACTCTCTAGTCCTCTCATCTCTCTCTCGTCCATGCCCAAGGGCCTTTTAGGGGGGGCACGAAACCAAGGTGCGATTCCAAGAGCACAGTGAACACACAGCAAAAAAGGAAAGGAAGCAGGGGCACTACTACGAAGAGAGGACAACGACTTGTGTCTACCTCAAAAGCAGTTTTGAAGACTCTTCAACGATCAGATCCTAGGAATTTAAATTTTGGAGAATTGAAATTGAGAAGGAAAGAAGATCTTTAGATCCTTGCTTGAGTGGGAATACCGCTAGAGCCAGGTCACTAAATTGTCATTGGCCTACAGTTCCAAAAATTCTCACAGGTCAAGCAAACATCGGGATCATCATAGGGATAATTGAATTATCCAAAAATAAAAAAATAATTAAAATTAGATTTAATTTATTTTCTATATAAGATATATAAAGATTAGATTTGAAGAAATCTTAGATCTGATTAGAGGATTCCTACCAAAATTTTTTTTTTTAAATAATCCTCCTGATCCAATCAGATCTGAATGAATTCAACCTAAGAAAATAAGATTTTTCCCTTTAACTGTATCCCAAGGTTGCATAATTCATTAGATCTAATTTTAATTTATTTTTAATTTTATAATTAGATAATTTTAGATGTCACATTAGATTTGATTATCTAAATTAAAATTAAAAAATTAAAAATAATCTAGATCTAAAGATGCTCATGTACTAGACTGGAAATAGAATATTTCTATATGTTTAGTCTAGCATGATCATAATTTTAATTTGATTATTATAATTTTTAGATATTTATTTATTATTTAATTATAAATATTTTATAATTAGATCTAAAAAATAGAATATAAATTTATTTAATTTATTCATTTGAAGATATGACTAGAATAGCATATTTAGAACTAGTATTATGAATAGTTTCTACAACAAATTATCTAGAATAAATTTTAAATTTGATATGATCAAAATTTTAAATTTATTTTTAGATAAAGTTTTATGAGAGAAATTTAGATATGAAAATAATCAGATATGAACATGAATTGTTTGCAAATGATTATTTTAGTTGATTAATTTTATATAAATATGTATATGAATGGTAGAAATCTAACTAGTTTTGTAATTTATCATAATTTCTGATTAGAGCATTTCCCTTGACGTTCTTAGTCATAAGAGAAGTTAGGTTTTTAAAGACCCTCTTTCTCCCATTTGATGGGGTGTTATTATGGTGTGTACGGGTTGCTCTGCGTCGTTTCAACCTTGATCAGAAAATCAAAACTTATTTTTTGCAAAACCCTAGATCCTGAGAAGATCCTAAGATTTATATACATGTTTTATTTTATGAATCCTAAACTTAATTGAAAATTAAGATTATGAAATATATTAGATCTAAAATTGAAAAATTTTCAAATCTAAGACATTCATAAAATTGGGTTTGAGGCTTGGATAGCCTCAATTAGTCTAAGCGTTGATCAAACCAAATTAAGAGTTGGTAGCGTGGATCAAGAAGTACTTAAATTGCGACCAATCTAATAAGGATTAAGTCTAGTTCAAGATTGAGGCACATGAGTGATCGATCAAGCTAAGACCTAATTAGGCTCAATGGTTAGAGTCTGGATTGTAGGCTAAGCCATTGATTCTGGCTCAACAATTTGGTGTCTAAGATAAGTTTGGTAGGTACGATCGACTGATTTTTAATTGGAAGCTATTCGACTCGAATGCATTCTTATTGAGTTAATGGCATATCCCTTCCACCGATCTCACTTACCTGACCATATTTATTAGCTCAGTCCTGATCTGAGGTAGCTAATAATCTAAGCTAAACTATGCCACTAGGTTAGTCATAATTATTATGACTATGTCAAGTCTAGTTTAATGAGATCTAAATCAAATCTTCCTAAGAAAAGATTAAATCTAAGGTCTTCCACCATTGTAGATATGCAGATCTTTTTTGGGGTTGATTGTTCTCGACTGGTTACAGAGGTTCAGTTGCACCGAAAAGATGCAATCATGTCTATTAGACATTGGATGCTATAGGCTGGAGGATAAATTGGGCTCAATATTTTGGATATGGTGAGAGACCCAATTAGGAATCTAATCTATGCAAATGGTGGGTCTGACTTAACTAAGAAAGTGGATCAATATTTCAGGCACGGTGAGATTCATGAATTAAGAGACCAAGTTTGAGTGCACCATGATTAGAGAATCATTGAACAAGAGTTGTTCACTCATTGGCTAACCCATCATCAATAATTGTTAGGTGAGGTGATGAGTCAGTTGGTGGGATTGCACCATCCATTAAAAATCATTAATCATAGAGATTTTTGCATCTCTACAAAGGAAGTGTAGGGATTCGAGAAAATAGTGGAGAGCTAATTTATTTAAAAATCAAACCCCTAAATAAATTGGTCAAGTCTTAATTATAAAATCTAATTAGAAACTTTGACTCTCTACAGAAAAAAGAAAAATATCTATGTCCAACCCACTAGCCCGTATCCTGGACACCCATAGACTGATCGGATCCAATTACAAGGATTGGCTCTGAAACTTCAAAATTATTTTGGATTTTGAGAAGTTGACTCATGTATTGAATCAGGATACCCCAACCTTACCAACTCGTCCGTCCGCTGAACAGAGAGCATCTCTTGATAAATGGATGGATGAAGATAATAAGACCAGATACTAAATGTTGAGCTCGATGTTTGATGAGCTTCAGCGCCAACATGAAGATATCAAGACTGCCCACCAAATGTTGGCTCACCTACAAGAATTGTTTGGTGAATAGAGTTGCACAGCCAAATATCATATCACTGAATGACTATTTAAGGCTAAAATGCATGATAGGCAATCAGTCTAAGATCATTGTCTGATGATGATCAAGAACTTGGAAGAGCTTAAGAAGCTCGAAGTGAAGTTAGACCAGGATCTATAGAATGATATAATTTTGCAATCCTTGACTGATGTGTATGGGCAGTTCATCATGAACTACCATATACATAAACTTCAGAATACTCTGGCCGAGCTTATAAATATACTGGTTACTACCGAGCTTTCTATGAAAAGTTCTAAAGGCTCAGTACTTGCTATGGAACGAACTTCTTCCAAGAGAAAGTATTTTGAAAAGAAGAAGTCTATGAAAAACTAGAAGGTGGAAGGTGGAAAGAAAAAGAAGGCAGAGCTGAAGAAGAAAGTCGCTGATAAAGAAAAGTATTTCCATTATAATACTGACGACCATTGAAAGCGAAACTACCCTACATACCTGGCCATATAGCAAAAGAAAAGTTTGCCATGGCACCTAAGGCTAGGTCATATAGCAAAAGATAGGATTAATAAATTAGAAAAAATCAAGCTATTGAGTCCATTGACTTTCAAGTCATATCTAATTTATGAATTATGTCTTCATGGCAAAATGACTAAGCTTTCTTTTGTAGGACATGGGGAAAGTGCCATGGAACTACTTGCCTTAGTACTACTGATGTGTGCAGCCCATTTAATGTGTCGGCTAGAGGCAACTTTGACTACATCATAACCTTTACCGATGATTTATCTCGGTATGGGTATGTGTATCTTATGAGACACAAGTCTGAAGCCTTTGAAAAGTTTAAGGAATTCAGACATGAAGTTGAAAAATAAATTAAAAAACCCATTAAGGTTCTTCGATCAGATCGAGGAGGTGAATATCTTAATCAAAAATTTTCGGACTATCTCAAGCAAAATGACATAGTCTCTCAATGGACTCCACTTGGAACACCTCAACTCAACAAAATTTTAGAACAGAGTAACCAAACCCTATTAGATATGGTCTGATCTATGATGAGCTTCACAGACCTCCCTGATTTTCTTTGGAGACATAGTCTATTAACTGCTATATATTTACTAAATACGATTTCTTCTAAAATCATTCCTACCACACCGTATGAGATATGGCATGGTAAGTAACCAAGTCTAAGTCATCTCAAAATTTGGGATTGTCCGACTCATGTCAAAAGACAACAAGCGGACAAGTTAGACTATAGGACCTTTAGAGCTTGATTCATAGTATATCCTAAAGAGTCATTAGGATTTTATTTCTACATTTCAGAAGACCATAATATGATTGTGAGTCGGCATGCCATCTTTCTTGAAAAATAATTTATTCAAGATGGTGGCATTGAAAAGCAGATCAAGCTCGGGGAAAAAATCTCACAAAAGCAACAAGCTAAGGACCCTATGGAACCAAATCAGGTTGAGCCAATACAATCACTACCTCCTCCATCTCATAGATCGAAAAGATTTTCCATCCTCCTGAGAGGTACTTAGGTACTATTTCAGAAGAAGTAATGAAAATATTTCTTGTAGGTAATGGGATTCATGGTAATGATCCCAAAACCTATGACGAGGCAATATCGGATATAGACTTCGAGAAATGGTTAGAGGCAATGAAGTCAGAAATTGATTCGATGCACTTAAACCAAGTCTGGACCTTAGTAGATCTATCAGAAGGTATAGTACCTATTGGGTGTAAATGGATCTATAAGAAAAAGATTGGTGTAGATGGGAATGTGGAGACATTCAAAGCTAGATTAGTGGCAAAAGGGTATAGTCAGCGCGAAGGAATTGATTATTAGGATACCTTTTCACCAGTAGCCATGATAAAATTCATCCACACATTGTTTGCTATTGCGGCCTATTTTGATTATGAAATATGGCAAATAGATGTGAAAACGGCATTCTTAAATGGATACCTTAAGAAAGATATCTATATGAAATAGCCACTAGGTTTCACATCCAGTGATATTGATCATAAAGGATACAAGCTACAAACGTCCATATATGGACTTAAGCAAGTATCTTGGAGCTCGAATACTCATTTTAATGATGTGATCAAATTATTTGATTTCATCAAGAATGAGGAGGAATCATGTATTTTCAAAAAGGTTAGTGGGAGCGCTATTGTCTTCCTCGTACTGTATGTGGATGATATCCTCCTTATTGAGAATGATATTTTCATGTTGACCACAGTTAAAATGTGGTTATCTAAAGAATTCTCCATGAAAGACATAGGAGAAGCATCCTTCATTCTAGGAATTAAGGTCTATAGAGATAGTCCGAATAGGATGCTAGGTCTTTCACAGAAGATGTACATAGAGGAAATGCTAAAGAGGTTTAGCATGAAAAACTCCAAGAGGGGATTGGTACCCTTCAGGCATGGTATTCATCTCTCCAAGAAAATGTGTCCCAACACACCTGAGGAGATTGAATGCATGAGCAAGATCCCCTATGCTTCAGCAATAGGAAGCCTCATGTATGCCATGTTATGTACACGACCTGATATAGCCCATGCTGTGAGTCACGAGCAGATATCAGTTGAATCCAGGTGAAGAACACTGAACTTTTATGAAATGTATCCTTAAGTACTTAAGAAGAACTATGGATATGATGTTGGCTTTTGGTAATGGAGAACTCCAAGTCAAGGATATACAGACTTAGATTTTATGTCCGATATAGATGATCGAAAGTTGACATCTGAGAGTTTGTTTGTGCGTAATATTGGTGCTGTCAGTTGAAAGAGTTCCAAGCAGATAGTGATAGCAGATTCCACCATGGAAGCAGAGTATATCGCTGCATCAAAAACTATGAAGGAGTTATTCTAGTACAAGAAGTTCACCGTAGAGATTGAAGTGATGCCATCGGATGCTATTTCTCTATACTGCAATAATAATGGCGCCATAGCCCTTGCTAAGGAGCCGAGGTCTTACCAAAAATCTAAGCACATTGAGTGGCGATACCACCTCATCCATGATTACCTTGAGAAAGGTTACGTCGAGGTCAAAAGAGTCAACTCCAAAGATAATGCGGTAGACCCATTTACAAAGCTATTGGACCAACAGAAGATCGAAGCCCACCTTAAGAAGATGGGACTTAGATTTGTAGCCAATTGACTTTAGGTCAAGTGAAAGTTTGTTAGATATGTGTGCCCTAGAAGCTAGATTGACTGATACTTGTAATATACTTCTAAGGACAAAATTATAATTTTAACTATAAATAATAAAATAAATTATTTTCTATCACAGTGTGTATTTAAAAGTGTCTGTGATACATTCTTTAAGTTAATGATAATGATAGTTCATATTTTCAAGAGTTGAAAATTTAAGACATGAATTTTCATTATTAACTCATAAAATGCTTTCGAACGTAGGATCATCATGAGGCTGATTATTGAATTGGAAGGTTGGTGTATGATCGCTTCTTTTAGATAGATGAGTCTTAAGTCTATGGTGTAGAGATACCGAAGTGAGAGTATAGATACTCGTTAGAGAACGAGGGCCTGAGCATGACCATCTCGAGCAGTCATGAGGAAGTCTACCTTCTCATCGATGACTGGCTCGAAACTGCAGTAGTGTGTCTAGTTCTTTAACCTAAGGTGCATCGGTAGTTCATCTTGAGGGTGTTATAGTTTGATTACACCATAACTCGATCTTCTAGCCATTCAGAATCCTAAGGTGTATGTTGGCTATAGCATGTTCATTGTAGGAATTAGATTGCACCAATAAGAAATCTATCTACCTCGATAGATCAGCAACCCTATGATGATCATGTGAATCAAGTCCATAAGCCCATGGCCATGGTAGAGTGAAATAATAGAAAGAGTTTCTATTAGGATTTTCACATTAGACTTGAATCGAATGATTAATTCATATGATGAAAATTAGGGTTTGACAAGATCACCTTAACCCGAATCCGGTCGAAATTCAAGATAGAGGAACTTAATCACATAGGTAACTACACCGAGAGGTTCGCTTTCAGTTCTGATGGGTTATCACCATATGCTGCTAGGTGTCACTGGTGGATTTTGGGAGCAATTAGAATAATTTGGATGATCGATCATACTAGTCTGAATCAAAAAAATTCTGATCTATCGAAAAGTGTTTCGATGATGTTGATGATAGAGATCGCGACATATCCCATTACCATATGGAACTAAACCTAACTGGATCACACAAACAAGGATTTGGATCTAGATGTCATCAATTGGACTAACCTAGTTCAATTGATTTGAATAAGATTCAATTAGATTTAAGAAAATTGTGCTAGCACACGATTGAGCCTAATGTTCTCCTTTAACAATCATTAAAGCTAGTCTCGACTGAGCCAAATGTGTTTGGGCTCACTCAAGAATCTTTACTTGGTCTGACTAGAGCTTGTCCAGATCAGAAAAGGGTTATCTTAATTTATGAGATAAATTTAAGATAACACCTGCTATTTTTCATCATCTACTAAATCTTGACTTCGAACATTGGTCAAATGATGACCCTGGATACTTAGACATCTGCCCATATGTCATGCACCCATAAGAGAGTACCTGGGGACTTGTCTTCCTATTAAAAAGCAGATAGAAAGGGGGTGCATGCCTAGGGAGGCATGCGCCCCATGAGGATAAAAGATGGAGTCCCATATAGATGGGACTCTAGGTTGCTTCAGGGGATTAAACTGTATGGCACCAAGAAGTCATGTTTGAACCAATCTTGGCACCACCTAAGGAGAGTTTTGAGGGTCTCTCATCTGATTGGATCAGATGATGTCATCCCATGAATCAGATTTAGATCTGAATGCACAAAGGGCTATGATTTATCAAGATGATGTGGCACTGTATGGCATAGCAGGGTCTATATAAACCCTGTCTGCGCCTAGAATTCAATTCTTCTACCTTTAGCCCATGCCACATAGCCCCTCTCCCTCCTCCACTCCACCCTCTAGTCCTCTCTCTCCTCTCCATGCCCAAGGGCTTTTGGGCATGAACAAGGTGCGATCCAAGCAAGTGAAAGGCGCCAGGAAAGGAAAAAGATAGCACTACTGCAAGAGATAATAACTATTCTTCAAAAGTAGATTTGAAGACCTTCAAGATCAGATCTAGATTTGATTTTTGGAGGATTGATTGAGAAGAAGAAGATCTTCAGATCCTGCCCGAATGGATACTGGTAGAGGCCAGACACTTGCATGGCTACATCCAAAACCTCAGGCAAACATTGGAATCATCATAAGATAATTGGATTACCCAAAACAAAGGTATAATTAAATTAGATTTAATTTTAATTTTTATTTTTATTATCAGATTAATAAGATTAGATCTGAGAAGTCTCAGATCTGATTAGGATTCTAGAGAAATTTTTTTTTGAAATATCCCTCCTGATCCAATCAGATCTGAACAAATCTGATCCGAAAAATAGGTTTTTTTCTTCAAAAGATATCCTGATAGTCAATGCCTTCGTGCTGACTATACCCTTTTGCTATAAGCCTTGCTTTGAATGTCTCTATATTTCCATCGGCATCTATCTTTCTCTTGAAGATCCATTTACACCCAATAGGTACTATACCTTCAGGTGGATCTACTAGGGTCCAGACTTGGTTCGAGCGCATTGAGTCAATTTCTGACCTCATTGTCTCTAACCATTTCTTGGAGTCAATATCTGATATTACCTCATTATAGATCTTGGGATCATCATTATGAACCTCATTTCTCATGAAAAATATTTTCTCAATATTCTCTAAAATTGTACCTAAGTATCTTTCAGAATGATGAAAAATCCTAGTTGATTTTCGAGTTGGAGGTAGTATTTGGACTGACTCAAATTAATTTGATTCCTCAGGTTTCTTAGCTTGTTGCTCATTGGAGACCTTCTCCTCGAGCCTAATCTATCTTTTGATGCCAACATCTTGAATAAACTATTTCTCAAAAAAAATGACATGTCGACTCACAATCACATTATGGTCTTTTGGAAGAAATAAGTAATATCCTAACAACTCTTTAGGATATCCTATAAATCAAGCTCTAAAGAATCTATATTCTAACTTATCCACCTATAATCTCTTAACATGGGCCAAACAATTCCAAATTCTGAGGTGACTCAGACCTGATTTCTTACCATGTTATATCTCATACGATGTGATAGGAATGATTTTAAAAGAAATACTATTCAGTAAATATATTATAGTTATTAGACTTTGTTCTCAAAAAAAATCAAGAAGATCCATGAAGCTCATCATGGATCGGACTGTATCCAATAGGATCCGATTTCTCCATTCTAAAATCCTATTGAGTTAAGGCATTTCAGGTGGAGTCTATTATGAGACTATGCCATTATCTTTAAGATAGTCTCAAAATTTTTGACTAAGGTATTCACCTCCTCAATTTAATAAAAAAACCTTAATAGGTTTTTTTGTTTGTTTTTTACTTTGAGTTTAAATTCTTTGAACTTTTTAAAAGCTTCAGACTTATGTTGCATCAAATATATATACCCAAATCGAGACAAATCATCAGTAAAGGTGATGAAGTAGACATAATTGCCTCTAATCGATACATCAAATAGGCCGCATACATCGTGTACCGGATAAGTAGGTCTATGGCCCTTTCCCTATGTCTTATGAAAGGAAGCTTGGTCATTTTGCCATGAAGGCATGATTCATAAATCGGATATGATTTAGAAGTCAATGAACTCAATAGCCTAAATTTCTCTAATTTGTTAACCCTAGCTTTTGCTATATGACCTAGCCTAAGTTGCCATAGATACCTATCATTTAGACTATCCCTAGGTCACTTGGATCCTATGGAATTTATGTTTTGCTCGATATTAAAAATAGAAACATCAATATGAAACTGGTAGAGACCATTTATAAGAAAACCACTTACAATTTTATTTCTTTCAAAAAGAATATTGCAATGGTCCTTAAGAAAACTAATTACATAGCCTTTCTGTGCTAAACAAAAGATAAAATCAAATTTCTACTTGCTGCAAGCACATAAAAATAGTCTCTAAGAACTAAATCTAATTCTGATGATAGTTAAAAAAGATAGGTTTTCACGATCACAGCAGCAACTCTTGCTCCATTCTCGATGTGCAGGATCATCTCACTATCTCTCAAACTCTTGCTCTCCTCAAGATCCTACATAGAAGTACATAAATAAGCACTAGAATCAGAGTCAAGTATCCAACTGGATATAGAAGAAATCATTAGATTAGATTCAATTACAAGCATACCTCTAGAAGGACCTGCCTCCTTATTCTTCAGGCTTGCTAGGTATAAAGGGTAGTTTCGCTTCCAATGGCAGTCTGTATTAAAATGAAAATACTTTTCTTTGTTTGTGGTCTTCTTCTTCGGCTCTTCCTTCTTCTTCTTCCCACCTTCAGTCTTCTGCTTCTCTGTAGATTTTTTCTTCTTTCTAAAAGATTTTTTTTTGATGGAAGTCTGCTCCGCAGCAAGCACTGAATCCTTTGAATCTTTTAAAAAAAGCTCAGCAGTAACTAGCCATTCATCAATTCAGCTAAAGTATATTATAGCTCATGCATATGAAAGTTCATGATGAACTACCATATGCATCAGTGAAGGACTGTACGATCACATTAATTTGCAAGTCTCTATCTAGCTTAACACCAAGCTTCTCAAGCTCTTCTAAGTCCTTGATCATCATCAGATAATGATCTTGGACTAACTATCCAGCATGCATTTGAGCCTTGAAATATCTTCTAGTGACTTGATACTTGGCTGCGTGACTCTTCTCATCAAACAACTCTTATAGGTGAGCCAATATTTGGCGAGCAATCTTGATGTCCTTATGTTGGTGCTGAAGCTCATCGGACATCGAGTCCAACATGTAGTACCTAGCTTTATTATCTTTGTCCATCCACTTTTTTAGAGACACTCTCTGTTCAATGGATGGATGGGCTAGTAAGATAGAGGGAGTCATGATCCAATACATGAGTCAGCTTTTTGGAATCCAAAATAATTTTATAGTTTTGGAGCCAATCTTTGTAATTTAGTTCGATCAATCTATGGGTGTCTAGGATATGGGCTAGTGGGTTATGTTAAAAAATGTGTCCTAAAGCCAATTATCTAAGTAGTAGATGATTAGAATTAGTATATGAATTATCTAATAATAATAGTTATTTGGCTAATTCATCATAGAAGTTCTATCTTTCTTAAATAAAATACTATATTATGATGAAGTCCTTAGAACCACAATCAATCGATAAAGAAGGATTTATCGGATGGTTCTTAAATAGTTCACAATCAAATGATAAGTTATTAATAAGGATGATAACTTATCAAGTGTAGGTCGTTATATGCCACATACATTGGTTGTCCTCGTAACTAAGTGGTGTGGAGACACTGGTATGGAATTTAGGTGAGATGTAGGAGTACATCTATACTAAACGTGATCAATGTAGCACTCTACCATCAAGAGTAGCTAGCTAAGGCCAATGGATATAAGTATTCCTTCGATCTGAGATCACCATGATGACTTGCAAACAACTCACTATACTTTGGTACCAGACTGCTTGTATTTCTAATATAGGTTTAGAAGGTTTCTAGATATAGTCAAGTACTTATGAAATCGGTGTGTGAGTTAAGATGGGATTGATCACTCCTAATTAATTTTAGAAAGAGAATATCTCATTGTGTTTCAATTTAACAAAACCTAGGCCTGGGTAATCCTCATGAGGAGTCAGGAGATTTGCAAAATTTTGAGACACAATAGAGATGACTTGTATGAGTGTTGACAGCATACTCGAAGTCATCTTGGGCATTATTGATCATAGGGATGAATTATATGGTAACCATGGGCTAAGTTTTTAAGAATATTACTTTGCATACATTTGATCTATTCGAACGTTGGGAACCATTGCTAGATACCTTGATTGGTACAGAAATTAGTTCCTATGCTATCGACTTAGGTTCGAATCTATAGGATCACATACATGAGAGATTGTAACCTAATCAGATGGTTAATCGATGATTAAGAATCATTCTAAGGTCAAACATTCAATATGATTGATGTTTGACCTAATGCAAGTGTTGTAGGAGGATCAATTAGCAATTAAATTACTAATTGGCTTAATTTGATTGAGTGATCGAGCTGAGATCAAATCTAATTAAATTAGACTCAATTAGAATTAGTTTAGACTTAATCAGATTAAGTTTAATTAATTTATTGGATAAGCCAATTGCAAGAAATAAATAATTTCTAGTTGGACTAGGATTTGAGTGCACTTAATTTTTAATTAAGTTAGGATTGAAATCAGATTTAAATATGATTTAAACCTAACTTAATTGTGTTCCTAGTTGGACTAGGATCATTTATAATAAGGCTTGCACTAATCCTATTTTAATTGGATTTAAAATTAGTTTCACCTAGTCAAAATAGGAGAATCCTAGTAGACTAGGCTCTTCCTTCCTTGCGCCAATGATCTCCATGCCCACTAATTAATTTTAAAAAAATTATGTGACTTTTTCCATGCCTAAGATTGATTTTCCAAGCCCTACATTTTGGTAAATTTGGATTTAAATTTGGCTTGGTCAAAATTGGTAGTTAGTTTGAATGACTCAAACTAAGGAAGAGTTTTATTTTGTTAAAACTCTCTTCCTCTCTCTTTGGAAAATAACCCATGCCAACCTTAATTTTTGTTGCCAATTTTTTCTCCTCTTGGGTGAAAGTTTTCTTCTCTCCACGCACAAGAATAATGGGGAGGCATCCAAGAATTGGATGCCCCCCAAACTCTTTCATTGTTTCCTTGTTTGACTAGGTCAATTTGACCTAGTCCTCCTATTTTCTTGGATGCCACATTCTAATCTTTAGGAGGCATAAAAAATTCTAAGATTCCACGTGAAAAGGCAGAAGAAAAGAAGGGAGGGCGTGGAGTTTTTGGGCGACTACATCCATAGAGGAAAGTCTTCATTAAGACATGAAAAGTTCATGTCTTAATGAAGACAAAGGTAAGAGAAAATATTTTCTCTCATTATTTTCTTTCATGGTTTACTTTATTATTTTTCTTTATGATTTTTATGTAATAAAAATTAGAGAGAGAGAGAGAGAAAGAGGGCATGGGAATGGATGCTCCAAGAAGTTGGGGCATCATGGTCTCTTTTGGACATGATTTGATCATGTCCTGATGAGAGAAAAGTGAAGAGAAGATAGTCTTCTCTTAGGGTTCTTTTGAGAATCCTTTCTTTTTAATTTTAATATAATTTTTTTATTAGAAAAATTAGAGTGAAAGAGATCTAGAAGTGTGAAAATTTTCTAGAGGAGAAGGTCTCCTCTTGTCCAGATATAGAGATCCATGTAGGACATCAATGGTTGATGTCCTGAAGAGAGAAGATGTATCTTCCCTTAGGATCTTTCTTAATCATTTAATCTCTAATTTATGAGAAATCCAAAGATTGGATTTCTCTTCTAATCCTCCTCTTATTCTTCATCTTTTGGAATTTTTAAGAGATCCAAAGAATAAATTTTATGTTAACCATCCGAAGGGATCTATAGAAAGCTAGCACTTAGAGTGGATTTTCGTTCGACGAACCTTCGATTTTGTTATAGCCTCATTTGGATCATCTATAGAGGTTGGATGTGTGTGCAGCTCCAAAGACAATAATGTGAATCAACCATGAAGTTCTTGACCCATGCAAGGTACAAGATTTGATCTCTTCTCTCACCTAGATGCGATCTAGGTTTTAGATCTAGAATCATTCTAGATCTAGGATATTGGTTTGATCAATATCAAACCTTTTATTTTCTGATTTAAAATATAATATGATATATTATAGATCTTAGATGTAAGGTTTAGTAATTAGATTACATGCATTTATAGATTAAACGGTTTAATCTGCATGTTCCGCTGCATTATATTTCAAAAATTTTTGAAATTCATGTATGAAATCCTGCATATTTTCCAATAGTGGTATCAGAGCATCTGAGTTTATTTATAATATGATTATATTTATATTAAATTAAATCTAAAAAATAAAATTCTAAAGATTGCACATACTAATTATAAAGTTGTCTTGCTATAAGGTTTATCTCTTACAGAAGAGAGATTATCCTAATATGTGCTGATCTATTCTTGAATCATGAATAAGTTAGATATGATCTAAATAATTTTATAATTTATTTTTTAATTTTAAATTTAAAATTAAATAAATATTAGATCTATTTTAAATATTTAGAATAGATCTAAATAATATCGAGTTGCACATACTACTATAAGGTTGTCCTATTGTAAGGTTTATCCCTTACAGTGGAGAGGTTATCCTAGTATGTACTAACCCAAATAATCTAAATTATAAATATGTTAGATGAGATCTAAAATGATTTATTATTTATTTTTAAATTTTAAATCTAATTTTAAATGGTTTATGATATGATCCATATGATGTGTTTTATGTTTAGATCTAGATCCTCTTATTGCATATGTTGATATGTAATTTTTGTTTTAAATCTACAATATGCATGACATACTTATTTTATAGAATTTAAATTATGAAATTATTTTCTATAAAATTTTAGATTCGAAATCCTAGGATATGATTGAAATATTAAAATAAATTAGATCCAAAACCATATATTGAATATGATTCAATGTAAATTATTTATCAATTTGAAAATGTTTCAAATGATTAAGTCAAAAATTAGTTCTAAGGTTCCATAAATCTAAACCCATAAGCTTTGTACTTAATTAAGATTTAAGTAATTATTTAGGATCTAGGTTTGTAATTTAAAGATCCTAAATAATTTCATAAAATATGGGTTAAAGGGAAATGGGTTAGCTTTGATCAGGTCCTTAACTGGGTTAGACCTAGGGTTAGATTAAATATGGACTAAGTTAAGAAATTGATCAAACCTAATTAATAGTTAATTAGGATTAGGTCATTTCTATAGATTACTTCAGTAGTTGTAGTTGATCAAAGACCATACATCTAACAAATGAATACTGATCGTGGCTCAATGATCAAGCCCAAGTCTTTAGACAGTCCAAATTAAAATTGATAAATCGATTAGTGTCTAAGGTAAGCCTGGCATCCCAGACCGATGGTTTCTAATTGACAGTCCGCTTACCTGGTCATTTTTTATGGTGTCTAAGGCAAGCCTTGGTAGACCCTTCCATCGATCTTACTTACCTGGCCAATGTGGTTAATCAGATTTTAATTAGGTTGCTCATTGATTCGTGCTAATCCATGTTACATAGAAAATCAATGAGATTGATTTTATTCAGTGAGACTGATCTAGGTGCCCATGGATCGATATTCATCCTAGTCCTTGTCAAAGACTTGAGAAGTCAGTGGGAGGACTTGACTTGGTGAAGTCAGTGGGAGCAAATTAGTCCATATCCTTTTTATCCTTAAATCATAAATAATTTTAAATCCTCTAAAATTATTAGGTCCTTAAAATAATAAAGTTATGAAGATAATTGAGTCATAGCCTTCCATTAAGTTGGATGATAATGGATCCATTAACTCAATAATCATTGGAGGCCCAAAGGTTTGGTGCTTATTGACTAATGAAATTATCATTCATAATATGATAACTTGGAAGTATCTCTCTAATGGTGGTTAGGTTGGCCAACCAATGTTAGGCTTAATTATTTGTTTGATAGATGCAGTCATGTTAATGGTTGGACCCAATTGGATCCTTACAGTGGAGGCCAAAGCCTACTGATTAAATTTTTGAGATAAAATTAAATTACTAAAAATTATTTGGAGAAATAATTGATTAATGAACCTACCCATAGATGCACATGGATTGGCCGACCAAAGTCAGACTTGTGTGTAGTCTGTGGATTCTAGTATCTACTAGAAAATTAAAGTAATTTTTTGAATTAGAGGTAGAGGCTACTAATTCAAATAAAATAGTGAAAGAACCTTAAGACTAAAGTCCAAGTCTCTAGACTTAAAATAATTCATATACATTAGGTCGATGTTCTCTTTTCTCATAGAATAAGGCTAAATCCTAATTGCTCCAATCACTATTAGACAGTGATGACTTATGGGATCCAACTTCGATAATTAGTATCAAAAGTTGAATTTGGTTTAGCAGTACGAATGGGTTCATATTGGGGCTTCTAAGTCCAATTAAAATAATTAGTCTAAAATTAATCTAAATCAGGTATAGTGCTTCTATTATTAGAAGCAGGATCATAGGAAGAAGAAATATCTTGCTTTCCTAGACCATAATAGGCTAAACAAGAGAAAGGAGCAAGAGTTGCTTATCAAAGATGTTATATGATAACATCTTGAAATTTTTCTATATGTAATTCTACTAGTTGAGTATTGGATATCAGGAGTCCTATGCAATTTATTGCAAGAATTTTAGATAAGTAAAATATTCAAAAATGATGAGAAATATTTGAACATTAGGGATAGAAGTTCTGTTCCAATCATAGCTTTAGGAATTGTCAAGCTTATTTTCAAAAGATGTTATTTTGAGTGATTGTCACCATTTCCATCGTTTATGATAAATATGATCTCTATTAGCCTTTTGGTCAGAGATGGTTATCATTTATCAATAAAGAAGATTATTGTGATATTATTATGAATAATATTATAATAATATATGAATAATAAAAAATAATATTTAATATTTATATAGTCTGTTAAGTATAATGTACACATTTATAAATAACCCAAGTTAGATTATGTCATGGATGTCTATCTTTGGCATTATAGGCTTAATCATCTTGATAAGAATAGGATAAAGGGTTAGCTTGAGAGGGAAATCTCAATGTTAATGATTATGAATTATTGATCTTGTCTTCTTGGGAAGATGACAAAATCATCTTTTAATGAAAAAGGTGGAGTCGATAAAGTTCTAAGTCTCATACATAGTGATGTATGCGACTTATGAACTCAAGTGCCAAAGAAAGATATTAATATTTCATTACAGATGACCTATCTTGGCATGGATGCGTCTGGCTTGAATCATTTAAAATGTTCAAATGATTCAATAATGAAATAGAAATATAAACTAGAAATGGTATTGAAACTCTTCGATCAGATCAAAAAGACGAATACTTATCCAATAAGTTTGTGATGTATCTAGGAGAGAATAGGATTCTCTCTCAATGGATTTCATTTTGAAATATAGTGTATCTAAAAGAAAAAATTGAACTTTGTTAGACATGGTTCAATCCATGATAGAGTTTACTTGTCTGTTTGTTTCAGGGTTGTGCTGTTGTGACTACTTATTTTACTCTAAAAATATACCAAGTAAATCTATTATAAAGACTCCATATAGGATATGGATCGAGCATCGACCCAAACTCTCTCATCTTCGGGTTTAGAGTTGATCAACCTATGTCAAAGGTTTGCACATAGATAAACTTGGATCCTAATCCAATAGATGTTTAAGGGTGATTAATTCTACGATGCTGAAAAACATAAGATGTTCATCAGCAGTAGAGCATTCCTTTTGGAAAGGAGTTTCTTAAAGAAGGAACTAATGCCTGTCAAGTTAAACTTGGAACAGTTTGACTGGTAGAAGATGAACCGACATAATCTAGTAAATCTATAGAACCATATTTGATCAGACCAAACCCGGAGCCCATTAAAGTGGCACCTTTAAGGAGATCTGGTAGAGTACCACATTAGATGGATAGATACTTCAATGTCTAGGTTTGAAATGATGATCCTATTGAGCTTGATGAGAACAACAAGGATTTGATCATCTATAGGGATGCAATGTAGTGGTCTGACTCTGAGAAGTAGCTTGGAGCCACATAATCCAAATTGAAGTCCATGGAAGTTAATAGTGTGTGGACACTAGATGATTCACCTGAAGGGATAAAATCCATTGGATGTGAATGAAATTTTAAAAGGATCAGAGTAGCACAGATGGAAAGGTAAAGATCTGTAAAGCTCGTCTGGCTATTATCTCAGTTTTAGAACATGGGTTTTGAATGTATGTCTTTGTTATGAATAAAGATAAATCCTGCATTTGTAATTGGACAAAATATTCTATAGTGTTATTCCTTGTGTTGTCTGTGGATGAATTTTTTTTAATTAGGAATGGCATTTTAGCATTGCAGAAAATAAAGGTTAGGCTGTCATCTAATTTCTCCATGTTCAAAATCAAATATGATATACTCACTAATGTAGTGAGTAGATACCGGTCTAATCTAAGTAAGGATCATTAGAAGATTGTATAGACAATCCTCATGTATTTGGAAAATACTAAGGTCCAGTGACTCAAATATGAAAATACTGACTTAAAACATGTGGATGTTTTAATTTCATTCAGAGCAAGATGATAATAAGAAAGTGTTGGGTCATACCCTAATTGTAGGAGCAATCTACTAAAAAGGTTCCAAGTAGGAGAGTTTAGCCTATTCAATTAGTGACGTAGAGTACATCATGGCATATGATGCTGCCATGTAAGCTATATAGTTGCTAAGGTTCATTAGCAGGTTGGGAGTGGCACCCTCCACCGATGGTCCAGTCCTATCGTAGCACTAGAGCTATAGCTCAGGCTAAAGAATCAAAGGATCAGCATATTCTGCATCGCTACCATCTATGATTTTAGATCAGAGTGACGTTGATTTTTGGAAGATTAATGGAAATGAAAAACTTGACCGACCCATTTGCTAAGGCCTCGGAATTAAGGAGTTCCACAAACTCAAGTGGAAGATAGGATATTTGATATCATTCTAATTGGCTTTAGTCTAAGTGGGAGTTGTTAGAAAATGTGTCCTAAAGCCAATTATCTAAGTAGTAGATAATTGAAATTAGTATATAAATTATCTAATAATAATAGTTATTTGGGTGATTCATCATAAAAGTTCTATCTTTCTTAAATGAACTTCTATATTATGATGAAGTCCTTAGAACCATAATCAATTGATAAAGAAAGATTTATCAGATGGATTCTTAAACAGTTCATGATCAAATGATAAGTTATTAATAAGGATGATAACTTATCGAGTGTAGATCGCTGTATGCCATATACGTTCGTTGTCTTCATAACCAAGTGATGTGGAGACACTGGTATGGCATCCAAGTGAGATGTAGGAGTACATCTATACTGAACATGACCAATGTAGCACTCTACTATCAAGAGTAGCTAGCTAAGGCCAATGACTATAAGTGTCCCTCTGACCTGAGATCACCATGGTGACTTGCAAGCAACTCACTATACTTTGATGCCGGACTGTCTGTATTTCTAATATAGATTCGAAAAATTTTTGAGTATAGTCAAGTACTTGTGAAGTCGATGTATGAGTCAAGATGGGATTGACTACTCTTGATTAACTTCAGGAAGAGAATGTCTCATTGTGTTTTAATTTAGCAAAACCTAGGCCTGGGTAATCCTCGTGAGGAGTCACGGGATTTGCAAAATTTTGAGACATAATAGAGATGAATTGTATGAGTGTTGATAGTATACTCGAAGTCGTCTTAAGCATTATTGGTCATTGGGATGAATTATATGATAACCATGGACCAAGGTTCTAAGAATGTTGCTTTGCATACATTCGACCTATCCAGACATTTGAAATCATTGCTAGATGGTTACCTTGACTGGTACAGGAATTGGTTCCTATGCTACTGACTTAGGTTCGAACCTATAGGATTACACACATAAGAGGTTGTAACCTAATCAGATGGTTAATCAATGAATAAGAATCATTCTAAGGTCAAACATTCAATGCGATTGATGTTTGACCTAATGCAAGTGTTGCAGGAGGATCGATTAGCAATTGAATTGCTAATTAGCTCAAATTGATTGAGCGATCGGGCTGAGATCAAGTCTAATTAAATTAGATTTAATTAGAATTGGTTTGGACTTAATTAGATTAAGTTTAATTGGTTTATTGGATAAGCCAATTGCAAGGAAAAAATAATTCCTAGTTGGACTAGGATTTGAGTGCACCTAATTTCTAATTGAGTTAGGATTTAAATTAGATTTAAATATGGTTTAAACCTGACTTAATTGTGTTCCTAGTTGGACTAGGATCATCCATAACTAGGCTTGCACTAATCCTATTTTAATTGGGTTTAAAATTAGTTTGACCTAGTCAAAATAGGAGAGTCCTAGTAAACTAAGACTCTTCCTTCCTTGCGCCAATGATCTCCACGTCCACTAATTAATTCCAAAAAAATTATGTGACTTTTCCAATGCTTAAGATTGATTTTTCATGCCATACATCCTAGTAAATTTGGATTTTAAATTTGACTTGGTCAAAATTGGTGGTTAGTTTGAATGACTCAAACTAATGAAGAGTTTTATTTTGTTAAAACTCTCTTCCTCTCTCTTTGGAAAATAACCCATGCTAACCTTAATTTTTGTTGCCAATTTTTTCTTCTCTTGGGTGAAAGTTTTCTTCTCTCCATGCACAAGAATAGTTGGGAGGCATCCAAGAGTTGGACGCCCCCCAAACTCTTTCATTGTTTCCTTGTTTGACTAGGTCAATTTGACCTAGTCTTCCTATTTTCTTGGATGCCACATTCTAATCTTTAGGAGGCATTAAAAATTCTGAGATTCCATGTTAAAAGGCAGAAGAAAAGAAGGGAGGGCATGGAGTTTTTGGGCGACTACATCCATGGAGGGAAAGTCTTCATTAAGACATGAAAAGTTCTTGTCTTGATGAAGACAAAGATAAGAGAAAATATTTTCTCTCATTATTTTCTTTCATGGTTTACTTTATTATTTTTTTTATGATTTTCATATGATAAAAATATAAGAGAGAGAGAGAGAGAGAGAGAGGAAGATGGCATGGGAATGGATGCTCCAAGGAGTTGGGGCATCATGGTCTCTTTTGGACATGATTTGATCATGTCCTGATGAGAGGAAAGTGAAGAGAAGATAGTCTTCTCTTAGGATTCTTTTAAGAATCCTTTCTTCTCAATTTTAATATGATTTTTCTACAAGAAAAATCAGAGTGGAAGAGATCTAGAAGTGTGGAAATTTTTTTGAGGAGAAGGTCTCCTCTTGTCTAGATATGGAGATCCGTTTAGGACATCAATGGTTGATGTCCTGAAGAGAGAAGATGTGTCTTCTCTTAGGATCTTTCTTAATCATTTAATCTCTGATTTATGAGAGATCCAAAGATTGAATTTCTCTCCTAATCCTCCTCTTATTCTTCATCTCTTGGAATATCCAAGAGATCCGAAGAATAAATTTTATATTAACCATCCGAAGGAATCCACAAGAAGCTAGCACTTCGAGCGAATCTTCGTTCGATGAACCTCTGATTTGTTGTAGCCTCGTGCGGATCACCTGTAGAGGCTGGATGTGTGTACGACTCTAAAGGCAACAACATGAACCAACTATGGAGTTCTCAACCCATGCAAGGTAAGAGATTTGATCTCTTTTCTCACCTAGATGCGATCTAGGTTTTAGATCTAGAATCATTCTAGATCTAGGATGTTGCTTTGATCAATACCAAATATTTTAATTTTTGATTTAAAATGCAATATGATATGTTATAGATCCTAGATATAGGGTTTGGTAATTAGATTACATGCATTTATAAATTAAATAATTTATGTTGCTCCAAGAATTAATTTTGATGATTATAAAATATTTGAGTGAGATACTAATGATTTTGGCTTGAAAATAGATTTATTATATTTTAGTGATAAAATCATAAATTTTATAAAGTTGGAGAAAATATATTTAGAAAGCCTCAACAATAAGCCTAGAAGATTTCTGATCTATTGGAGGTAGTTTTATAAATTTTAGATGCATAATTTAGAAAAAAATTAGAAAAAAAGATGATGAGAGGTAAAATCATAAATTTTATAAAATTAGAGAAAATCTATTTTGAAAGTCTTAAGAGCAAGAATGAAAGATTTGTGATCTATTGAAGGTAATTTCATATTTTTTTAGATGTATATTTTGAGAGAAAATCAAGTTTGAAGAAAATGGTCGACCCCTAGGTCGACCCCTGTTAAAGGAGCTGATTGGCACACCAAAGGGAACGACTCCTAGGTCATCCCCTATGCCCGGGGTCGATCTCTACTGTTCGAAAGGCAAGAAAAATAGAACATGGGATTTTTTGGATTTTCCATCACAGAGGTCGACCCCTGCAATGAAAAATTTCTGCAATGAGTATTTTTTCATCCATTTTGGGCCATATTTAATGCACATTTAAAGTCCTCCAATGGCTCTAAACCTATCTAGATTTTTTTTTAGCATCTATTGAAGACATAAAGGCTCTTAAAGGAAAAACAAAAAAGAAATTCAAGCATTCATTTCAGTCCTAAGAAAAAAGCCCTCTTCAAACAAAGAAGCCTTTGTTTTTAAGTTCACCAACCCCTCAAAAGCTCATTCAAGTCTTCAACAACTTTGAGAGAAATTAGAAAAGCTTCTTCCTTAATTATGTAAAGAGTTTTTAATATTTTATTTGCTCATTAAAGGGGCTAACTTTGTGTTTCATTGTGATTAACTCTTATACTCTATTTTCATATTATTTTAAATTTTGGGGGTTTCAAAACTTGGGAAGGTCTCTCCAAACCTTGAATCGGAGTATGTAGCATTGGCTTGTACCTGAAAAATAAGCATGCTAGCTTGGTATAGCTAGGGTTGGAGGTTTTCAATGGTGTATTCAGTTTGAATATGGTTAGTGGATTTAAATTTCCAAGTAGGAGCTTGGGGAGTGGATATAGGTGCAAGGTTGATATTGAACCACTATAAATCTTGCTTATTTGTAGTGTGCTTGATCTCTCTCCATCTTTATTTTTTTAAATACTTGCTCTCTTACAATTTATCTTTTCATCTCACTTAAATCACCCACCATATACAACTTGCATAACATTACATAATCTTTGTGGTTCTAAATTAGCTTTAAAATTTTAAAAATCTAATTCACGCCCCCTCTTAGATTGCATATCTAGGTAATAAGTGGTATCAGAGCAGGTGCTCTATTATTAATTATTGATTTAACCATCAAGAGCCAAAGATCTTAGCAATCCAAAATAAAATCTCTTTTAATGATGAACATTTTATAGATAGACCCCCATTGTTTGATGGCTCAAATTATGCTTAATAAAAATCTAGGATAAAAATATTCATTTAAGCACATGACTATAATTTATGAAAAATTATAATCAATAGCCTACACACACCCAATGAATAAATTCATGATAAGGAAATGATTCAAATGAATGCTAAAGCAATGAATTTACTTTATTGTTCATTAGACATAAATATTTTTAATTTAATTTTTTCATGTAATTCAATAAATCAAATATGAAAGAAATTAGAAACTACTTTTGAGGGAGCAAATCAAAGAGAAACATCAAGCTCCCAAGAAAAAAGAAAACTCACCTCAACTCATGCCTCATGGTGCATGAGGATGAAAAGAAGAAGACAAGAAAGAAACAAAAGAAAAAGAAAGTATTGATTAAGAGAGAGCAAGGAAAAGAAGAGAAGAATGAGAAAGAGGAGAAAACATTTTGAAAGTTGTTGCCTCATGACTCAAAATGATGAGATATATCATGAACACTCCTCTAAATTTACTTTTAATGAATTATATGAAGTCTTCAATGAGTTAATGGATGAACACAAAAAGATAAGGCTACAGAATAAAGAACTTAAAAAATCTAATTTATCTTTGATTGAAGAAAAAAATAAAATTTTGAGTGAAAAAGAAGATCTATTAAAAAATATAAAAAACATGGCCAAAGAAAAGAAAGATTTCTTGAAACAAATTAATTATTCAAATAAAGAAAAGGAAGAATTGATTAAATCTAAAAAATTGTTAGTTAAAGAAAATGCTGAGCTTAAGAAGAAAAATGATATTTTAAAATTCTTCCTAAAAAAAATGAGATAATTTTAAATGAGAAATTAGTTTTAATTCAAAAAAATCTAAACCTAAGAAATGAAATTGCTAAGTTAAAATCTATGGTAGAAAAGTTCACTCTTAGCTCAAATAAACTTCAAATGATACTTGAAAATCAAGAGGCTGTTTATGATAAAGTTTGCCTAGGATATAATCCTCTTAAGAAATAAAAATTTTTGAAAAATATCTTTGTGAACTCATCAAGCAACAAGTTTTTAAATATTACTTGCTTTAAATGTGAAAAAGTAGGATATAAATCCTATACATATTTTTCTAGTAAATCTGAAAATTCAAATGTGAAGAAGATTTGAGTTCCAAAAGGAACCATAAGCTCTAACTTTCATGGATCCAAGATGACTTAGGTACCAAAAAATAGTAAATAATTTTGCTGGTATACCAAAAATTCAATGGAATAAAATGAGAAAATACTTGTAGTTGGATGCTTTGAGAATGGACTTGGATGGGTGATGATATTGGTAAAATCTAAACTTTTCTCACATCATACTATCAATGTTTGTTTGATTAATTCTATTAATTTTAATGATCTATCATTATGATTTCATATTATGATTACTTGCTTGAAATTCTTTTAATATGTTAGTAAGATTAGTATGATTGATTGATTTTGATGATTTGAATACTTTGATTTTAAAAAATTAATATGCTCTCCTCGAAGTATCATGTTATGATATGAATTAAAATTATCTTGAAATTCAATATGATATAATAGTTTTCCAATATCAATTTTATAATTAATAAACTTAAATTAAAAGATGATTAATTAGATGTGAATATTTTTATATTATTGAACATACATGTAAAACTGATTTTGGGCATTCCCCCACAAGTTGCTTAAATATTGAAATTTTTCAAAACTTTGCATGATCTAAGTACTTGAAGATAAAACAACTATTCATAAAGCCCAAGTGCTTGATGTGTTGAATTACATTGCATACTAGCTTATCTCTAAGGATTTGGAATTTCATAGTTCAGTTAAAACTCATAGAGCCCATATCTAGATTTTCTTTTATATGAGTCCCTTGATAATCTTGTCCCCATGATTGATTAATTCTTGATCCCTCAATTTGACTTAAATATCTTTCTTGATCATCGATTTAATTGCCTATTGATTCTTATTCAACTTGATTAAAATTTTTTGAATCAAAAACTACTTGAACTATTTTCTGCTTCGAGGAGCCAACTCCTAGTTTCATTGGAGTCGACCTCTCTTCAGGAGCCGACTCTTGATTTAGCAGGAATTGACCTTTTTTTGGAATTAGTTTTCCTATTTGAAAATATCTCAAGGCTCTATCATTTCACTGTCAATTTTTTCGATCCATAATTTCTTTCAAACACCTCTCCTACTAAAATCAGACCCTTTCTCACCATTTCTATTCTAATCTTGTAGTCTTTGTTCTCCAATGGCACCCTGAAAGTATTTTTCCCAAAGAAAGAGAAAGTCTAGTTTTCAAAGTAAAAGGTGTGTAGACTGAGATAAATGTTGATAGCATTGGACACATGCTACACATATACAGATCAGTAGGAGCACCTTGGATTATCTCAAGTAGCTACACATTTAAGATTTATATTTGATCGGGATGATGATTGAGGGTATTGAGGATATCAGCTCAGTGTTAAGTATAAAGATAAAAAATGGTTCTATGAAATCTTACTCAAAATTAGAGGCTATGATTTTAAAACCAAAGCTTTGATAGACTCTGGAGCTGATATAAATTGTATGAAGAAAAACTTAATTTTTTTTAAATATTTTGAAAAAATAATTCAAAATATTAGAATGGCAAATGAAGAAAACCTTAGGGTAAGACATAAAATCTCTAATGTTTATGTTTGTGTAGGAAACACCTACATCCAAACATTCCTTTTTTTAGTCAAAACCCTAAGTCATGAAGTTATATTAGGAAACCTCTTTATAACTTCAATAAAACCTTTCACTATTATAGACAAAGATATTATTACAAAGATTAATGGTGAAAAGGTAATACTAAATTTCTGTCCGGAAGAGTCTCTCTTCAACCAGCTAAGAAAAGCAATTGAAGTAAAATACTTAAATGAATTATCCCTCATAACTAGAGACTCTAAGCTAGAGAAAAATAAGTTCAAGATTAAATTAAGAAGGAAAAATTAAAATTTATAATCAATCATAAGGCCTTAGATGAGTTACTCCAATGGTTAAAACACCAGATCCCATGTAGACAAAAATAGTAAAAAAGATTAAAAGGTCTCGATGTTATTCCAAATGCCTTACAGTATTGAATTATGAAATAATTCAAATCTTTCTACCTTACTCTCATTTTTTGATAATATATCTATATGACAAAAAACATTGGAGATTTCTGCAATATTTCTTTAGAAAGATAACTAGAAGTGGACTTATAATACATGAGATGAATATTCAAGTAGAAGATAAAATCCTTCTTTTAGAATAAAACCCAGAAATAGCTAAAAAAGTCTATAAAAATACAAAATAAATTTTCCTAATGAATAAATTATATTCTACCTATGATTTGAAGATAAGTCTTTCATTCTCTCCTATATATTTTGAAAAGCAATTATAGGATCAATGTCCTTTTAATCACAAAGTAGATTATTATAAAGAAAATCATTTTCAAGCATATTCGGGTCTGTATCTAGGTTCCAGAGAAACTCCTCCAAATGTTATAAAAGTAACATTTCTGCATGAAGTTCTTATCTCCAGAAAGTATCTGACTTCATTTCTTCTTGACAGGAAATCTAAATACAAAAGGAGAAAATCTATGGGTAAATAGTCCTTAAATGGAAATCAGGATAAGTACTTAATTTCTCCTCCATTCTACAATCCAAATCTTTCCTTTGATACATACTCTATAAGCTATAAAGCCTGGGAAGCACATCTTTTTGATAAAGAAATGGAATATCGAAAATCTATGACAACCTTGGTAAAACATCTGGTTGAAAGTGAGCATTCTTTGAAAACCATCAAAGAATATGTTCAACTCATAGGAGAACAAATAAGCCAACCTATGCCTGAACTCATATCTCTTTATGATCTTTGTGGATTAAAAGAGATGCCAACAATGGTCAAGTTAAAAAGGCTTGACTATTGGAAAATGTCTTCATGACGTAGGGTTTTGACTAAAAAGAGGGATGTTTGGAAGTAGGTGTTTCCTACACAAATAGATGAACCGAGGCCCCGGAGAGGAAACCTCAAATCCAGAGCTATACAAAGATCCACCGTATCAACTTACGTCGGGCAACCAAACTAGAATCCACCAATCCGGATGGTATAAGCCGGACGAAGGGCCTACAGTACTCCTAAAGTCTTCCAGACTAATTTTTCTTCTAGTTTCTCTTAATTTTCTTGCCATAATATTTTGAGAAGCTTTAGAATTTTGACCTTTTATTAAGGCAAAAAATCTTTCTAATTGATTATGATGATCTATTTGGGTTCTTCAAAGAATCAATCAAGTCAACAATAAATTATCCTTCATTGGATAATACTAAGATTGTATTATCTCTAATATCATCCCACCTAGTAGGCTCAATAAGGCAATCAAGATCTTGGCCCGAATATATCTTCAAAAGAGCTATATCTATTTCTTTAGGTATCTATCTAGCTCTTTTATCGAAACATTTTCTTTTAAATTTCTTTCTATTCTTCCAACTTGGCTTATTAATTCTAAGTTCAAATTGACTACTGGTTTGAGCATCAAGTTTGAATAATAAAGGAGTAGGGTTTTATAATAGTAGGTTTGTTTGGATTGGACTATGTTTAAAAGTATTGTTTGAGGCTAAAGTTCTATTATCATATTTTTTCAAAGATAAAGCTAACCTTCTTAAAGCTAAAAACCTAATTAAGCCTTAGAATGCACAACTTTATCTTCATTTTTTCTAATTATTTTATTAGACTTAGACTCTAAACGTTCTAAGGGGACTGACTTTATTGATGGAACTGATTCTATGGATGGGACTAACTCTATGGATCTAGGTCCTAATTTATTTAACTCATAAAATATATACCTAATAATAGGTCTTAATTTGGCTACTAAATCTAGCTCATGATGATTTGAAGTAAGAGGAGGTTCAAGTGGAAGTTCATTAGTTTCTTCTCGATAAATATATCTCTTTTTTATTGGAAGATGTTCAATAGGAATTTCATCAGTGTCTTATAATGAACAATCAGACTCTTCTTCTTGCATTCCTACAGAATCAAGGGAAAGATTAGAGAAGCTTTCTTGCCTTTCAACCTGAACTAAGTGATCTACCTTAGTGATTTCTTCTATTTTATCAATAGACACTTTAGAAGGATTGGCTTCTAAACTAGGGCTACCTATAACTTCTTCTACCTTGGTTAGGTTTAGAAGATGAACAGGTTTTTCGGCAAGACTACCATCAATCTTCCAAGACTTTTTCAAGATCCTTAGGATAATATTGATCAAACCAGTCAAAGAAGAGAATATGTCTCTTTTCGACCCTCATTTGGCTGAACCAGATTTTTCTAATAAAGTTTACTTGAGTTTGATTATGGGAGCTAAAGAATTGCATTTTTCTTTTAAAATATTCTTTAGATTTAAAATCATTTTTAAGTAGTTTTTTATTAATCTGGAACTCAGCAATCTCAAGATCAGGAAGATAAGGTCTATCAACATTATGAGCTAATTTTGTAATCTTTATTTTTAGATTGCTAGAAGGATCATAATACGTATCTAGAGTAGTTATTATCTCATATTTATCTAAACTATTTTCTAACTCTTTTATGGTTACAGAATTTGATTTTTTTTGTAGACATTGTCCTTAGAAAGATAGGTTACTCATCATACTCAAGCCAAGTTGTGCAGGCAAAAGGAGATTGGAGGATACCAGCCATACCTCACCCTCTCAAATCCATAACTTATTGACCCTAACACATAAAGCCTATCCGTCGGCTAAATCAAACAGATCCTTACCATACGGTGACTGAACAGATGAGAAATGACGTTGTGGGAACAAGGCTGCTATGAAAACCTTTATATAATTAGACACTAATCCCTTCTCTCCAGCATAAAAAAGAATAAGGCTCTGATACCAGATGATCCAGGCCCTTGGAGAGGAAACCTCAAATTTGGAGCGATACGGAGATCCATCATATCAGCTTATGCTGGGCAACCGAATTGGAATCCACTAATCCATATGGTATAAGATGGATGAAGCATCTCTTAACAACAACAGAGGCTAAATACCAATTATACCATACCAAAAGATAAGCTCCAAAGTATACGATACTACTCGTGTACATATACAATATAGCCCAGAACCTAAGAGTGAAAGTGTATGTTGGATACTTTAACAAAAGAGAAAGACAACAGCTTGAGGTAAAGCAAACTGATAATAACTATGACTATCTAAGATGTTCCACATGCAACAAAGATAGATAAGATGGACATACACTAAAAACAGACAGACTAGAAAGACTCGCAAGCAAGCATGCAAATAAAAGAACAAAAGCACTCAGACAAGCATGCAGATAGACTCGATAAAATAGATAGACTATAATAGACACATAAACTGACTAAAGGAGAAGATTATTTTTAAATTTTTTTAGATTTAAAACATACTAACAAACCAACAACTAAATATTTTTGTTTTTTCTGATATAAAAACAAACAACTAAAATAAACCTTTAATTAATAAGTTAATAGTTAAACAAACTAACACATAAAATAATTAAATAAGTTACTATACAAGTTACTATCATACTTAAGGCTGATCAGTAGTTCTTATTCAGCCCTGGTGATTGCAAGGTTGGTTACAATGCTATCGAGAAACTAAGGATATTGGAAGGAGGTATTTGGATTGTTTACCCTAATTGTATGGTTGTTTACAATGCAGCCACTACCAGCCTTAGGGTTGATTTATCTTTTAGGATTGACTGTTGTTAACAGAACAACCTTGTGTAGTACTTGGGTGATTTTTCTTATACTACAACACCCCCATTTATAGTATTGTGTAGTGGTTTCTATAGTAGTACTATTGTATCTATTCCAGTACTGTGCTGTGGTTTCTTTTACAGTACCGAACTACAGTGCTGAATAGTAACTATGAACATTAACTATGAATAGTGACTATAAATAGTAAATATGAAAGGAAACATGCTTTATTTACAAAGAGGCACTTACATTAGAGCTGAAAAAAGTGTCACGTAAGAAGGAATCTCAGAGCAAATCCCAACAATGTGTGGCTCAGTCAGCTCTTCATAGGAAAGAAGAGAATCGATTAGCCTCCCTAGCATGGGAAACTAGTCTTTATGACTTAGACCATACCCAACAATAATAGAACACAGCGGAATGCGACACCAGGAAACACCATGAAGAAGAAGAAGAAATAAGGGAAAGAGAATTTTTATTAAATAACCACTTGCTGGTTTACAATAGAAGCTCTCCTGGTCTCTCGATCTCTCACAAATACAAGAGGATCCTTAGATGATCTCTTTCTTTCCCTCTCTCTTGATCACTAACCCCACCCTTGAGTGTCCTTTTATATAGAAATAACCCCAGGTTACAAGTCCCTCACGAACTCAACTCTCTAAGTACAAGATAAAGATAAACTCAGAATCACCATTCTCATAGGACTCTATGCAGTCAGATAAAACTATCAAGTTCGTGATCCAAACGAACTTGGATTGCAACAAAACTTAATCCATTGGATTTAGAATGAAAAATTCTTTAAGATAGTGCCTTACCCACTTTGAACCAACTTTTATGGAGTTTCCAAAATGTCGCACAAAGTTACACGGATAAACTGCATTCTGTTATGCCTCATTGCGCTAGCTTCTTTGCTGACTAATATACATCTTGAGACATGTGCCCCCTGCCCCATTCTCTTGAGTACTCCTTGTAGATCTTGTACACATTTCCCCAGGTAATTCTAGGACTCAGATTTGATCTCCAAATTGCCCAAATCTCAAGAGAGTGTAATCAGACCTCGAACCTATCCAGCGATCTGATCTGGTTTGCACCTTGACCCATGTCTAGTCTAGCCCTGATTTGAGGAGCCGTGACATCCTCCCCCACCTAAGCCGAAGTTGCCCCTAACGAGGCTAAGCAGTACTTATTGATGATATCTTCAAACTGCCATAGTTTGTCACCATACTTCCAACTCGCTTCTGAGTCTGCTAGTCCTCTCCATCAGACAAGTACTACACCCGACTATCCTTCTTCCTGTCCGTCTTGATTTCAAAAATCTTCTTGGTGAAATGAACTCTGACAACCACTGGAGCTCTTCTGCTTTGAGCCCAAGAAGGGTCGGCTGTGTCTTCTTTGAATGGCTTCAACAGAGATATGTGGAACACCGGATGCACTTTCAACTTGGAAGGCAGTGACAATCGGTACGTAGTCTCTTCAATTTGATGGGTAATGATGAACGGGCCTTCATACCCCTCATGAGTGCTTTGTGGTAGCCCAACTTCAATCTCATGTGATGGTAGAGTTTCACCAATACTTGATCACCAATCTGAAACTCAGCTGCATGCCGCTTTATGTCAGCCCACTTCTTCATCCATTTGGTCGCCTTCAACAAGAAGACCTGAACCAAATCTGTATCCCCCTTTAGATCCCTCATGAACCTATAGGTGGTTGGACTACGTCCCACGTAGTCTGCTGCGATACTCTCTGGAGTGTCTGGTTGCTGCCCTATTATCACCTCAAATGGTGATTTATTGGTCAACTTCGATCACTGCAAGTTGTAACTGAATTAGGATTGGTCCAAGAGTCGCACCCAATCTCGCTAGTTGGCAATTCACATAGTGCCTCAAATACATCTCCAGTAATGCATTTGTTCATTCTATTTGGCCATCAGTCTGAGGATAGAAAGTCGTGGACATCTTCAACTCTGTTCTGAGTATCCGAAATAACTCTGTCTAGATTCTTCCCGTTAAGCAAGCATCACGATCAGAAATAATGCTCCATGGTATCCCCCAATATTTCACCACATATATGAAGAACAATCACACCACGTCCTCTGCATAGCAAGTAGTAGGTGCTGAAATGAAGACTCCATACTTCGAGAAGCGATCCACCACTACCATGATGGAGAAGACTTGCTTCAAGTGCACCACATGCTCGTCCGACGTTCGGCTATAAACAATAATATCATCCAAGTATACTACCATGAATTTATCGATAAAATCATCGAGTACACGTTGCATCAAAGCACAGAAGGTTGCTGGAGCATTGGTGAGGCCAAAAGGCATGATAAGGTACTTGAAGCTCCCATACATTGTCACATATGCAGTCTTCTCGATGTTCTCCTCCACCATGCGAACTTGATAGTACCCACTGCGAAGATCCAACTTGGAAAACCACCGTGCCTTACCAAGTTGATCAAACAAATCATCAATCCATGGAATGGGATACTTGTTCTTCACCATGAGTTTGTTGAGGGCCCTGTAGTTGATGCAGAGTCTCAACAAACCATCATGCTTCTTTTGAAAAAGAATCGGTGCTCCATATGGACTCTTCGAAGGTTGGATGAACTCGTTGTCCACCAACTCCGTTAGCTCTCTTCTCAGCTCCTGGAGTTTAGGTGGGGTCATCCTATATGGTGTTTGAGCTAGTGGATGTGCTCCCTATACCAAATCAATTCGGTGATCAATTTTTCTTCTTGGCGGCAATCGCTTCGGTAATTTGGGGGGCATCACATCCCCAAATTCAGTGAGCAACACCCTCGATGGGTGTTGGGATCTCTTCTTCCTCCAGCAGGTCTTTCTCTTGAATAGACACAATGTATGTTGGAAGTCCCCTTCTCTACCCCTTAGCAAGCTGCATTGCCGATAGGACTCACTGCGGAGTCCCTCTAACTTGATTCTCTTGAACCACGTAAGGTCCACTCAAATTTAGAATCATCACCACATCTGAATCTACCTTTACCATGGCATGTAGCTAGGTTAGCAAAGACATACTGATGACCACCTCATAGTCATCGATTGGGGCGACCACAGCTGTCACTCGTTCGATCTATGTACCGAATTGGATCTCAACATCCTTGGCTGTTCTGCTTGTAGCTACCTCAATGGAGTTGACCGACTTGAACGTGTACTCATCATGTTCAATCTTTAGGTTAAGCTTCTTTGTCGTTGCTAAGTGCACGAAGAAGTCAGTGGCACCCATATCAATGAGTGCTTGAAAGGTGTGACCATTGATATTGATAGGTGTGTAGAGTAGGCCTTATGGCCCCTTGGCCTTTAGGGCATTAAGACTGAGTGAACCCATCCTTTGGTCGGTCTCTTGCTGCTCCTCCACCATCATAGATGCGATCTTGCCCCTCAATGGACAATCCTTCACCTTATACGGTCCATTGCAAATATAGCATGAGATAGTGCTGGTACCTTGCACCACCCGTTTGCCCTTCGCTTGGGAAGCACCTCCACTTGAGGAGCTCGGATTCGAGCCTTTTCCACCTCCCTTGTGAACTGATTTCGCTCCCCCACCTTTTTCCTATTTGGATGCCTAGGCTTTGGGAGCTGTGGGTTGAGTCTTAAACTTGATGAGAGCCTCCACTTGAGCTATCGTCTCGTTCAAACTCTTAACTCCTCTTCGCTGCAACTCCATCTTGGCCCATGGTTTGAGCCCATCAAGGAAGGTGAAGAGAGAGTCCTCCTGACTGAGGTCTGGTACCTCTAATAATAATTTGCTGAACTCTCGCACATACTCACGGACATCACCCTTTTGCATGAGTCGCCGTAGTCATGCTTGAGCATCATCCTTAGTGAACTCGAGGAAGAATTGCTTCCGAAGTTCAGTTTAAAACTGTGCCCAAGTGGTGATTAGAATAACTCCTCGCTTCACATCGATAGTCCGACGTTGCCACCAAAGCATCGCCACATCCCTTAAGAACATGGCCGCTATGCTAACCTTCATGGCTTCACCCCTTACATCGGTAACCTATAGGTATTGTTCCACGATGAAAAGAAAGTTATCTACCTCCTTTGCGGACTGCTGCCCGTAGAACTCCTACGGCTTGGGAACATCAAGCTTGTGCAGGGGATGCGTAGCCTCACTTGTGACCTTCATTGTCGAGGTAGAAGAGGACACGCCCGTGGTAGTTTTTTTCCTTTAAAAGGTCAACCACCTATATTTGGAGAGCCTTCACTATGGTCTCCAACTCCTTGTTATGCTGCAGCACTTCCTCATAGTGCCGCTCCATATCGAAGGAAATTTGATTCAGCTGAGCAGCGATCTCACCTCAAAGGGTTGCATCCTTACCCTCGAGGTCCTCCACTCATCCTTCAACCTCAGCTATTTTATCCTTGCACTTCCGTAGTCGATTGTCAGTGGAGATAATCAAAGATACAATCCATAGCCCTTGCATGAAATCATCAACTGGATGCGCTCCACCCATTGTCGTGCCTCCTCCTGAGGCAGGATTGGGATCTAAGGTCTACACATTTTCTTTATGGATCTTCAAAAGAGCTATATCTATTTCTTTATGGATCTTTCTAGCTCTTTTATCAACACATTTTCTTTTAAATTTCTTTTTATTCCTCCAACTTGGCTTATTAATTCTAAGTTCAAATGGACTGCTGGTTTGAGCTTCAAGTTCAAAGAATAAAGGAGTAGGGTTTTCTAATAGTAAATTTATTTGGATTAGACTATGTTTAAAAGTATTGTTTGAGGCTAAATTTCTATTATCATATTTTTTCAAAGATAAAGCTAACCTTCTTAAAGCTAAAAGACCTAATTTAGCCTTAGAATGCACAACTTTATCCCCATTTTTTCTAATTATTTTATTAGACTCAAACTCTAAAGGTTCTAAGGGGACTGACTCTATGGATGGAACTGACTCTATGGATGGGACTAACTCTATGGATCTAGGTCCTAATTTATTTAACTCATAAAATACATAACTAATACTAGATCTTTATCTGGCTACTAAATCTAGCTCATGATGATTTGAAGTAGGAGGAGCAGGTTCAAGAGAAAGTGTATTAGTTTTTTCTCGATAAATATACCTCTTTTTTATTGGAAGATGCTCAATAGAAATTTCATCAGTGTCTTCTGATGAACAATCAGACTCTTCCTCCTGCATTCCTATAGAATCAAGGCTAAGGTTAGAGAAGCTTTCTTGCCTCTCAAACTGAACTAAGTGATCTACCTTAGTGATTTCTTCTATTTTATCAGTAGACACTTTAGAAGGACTGGCTTCTAAACTAGGGCTACCTATATCTTCTTCTACCTTGGTTGGGTTAGAAGATGAAGAGGTTTCTCGACGAGAATACCATCAATCTTCCAAGACTAAAAAAGCAAGTCAATTCTTAATGTCTATATTTTAGGTTTAAGTGAAAAACTATTATATGAATTTTGGAAGTATCCTAATAATGTTGCAAATCTTTATTATGACATTACAAAGAATCTTCTCCGGCGAAACTCCTATATAACTATAATCTTTAAGTCTGGAGAACTTATTAGACTAATGATAGAATAATCTTGTCTCCAGCAAGCTTATTCAATAAGATTTTAGAAATGGATCTAAGGTTAGAACAAGATTTAATTCCACATTCTTATATCTTTAATAAAGATATCAGATGATCTGGGCCCCTGGAGAGGAAACCTCAAATCCGAAGCGATACGGAGATCCACTGTATCTACTTACACTAGGCAACTGAGCTAGAATCGACCAATCTAGATGGTATAAGGCAAACGAAGCATCTTTTACCAACAACCGAGACCAAATACCAATTATGCCACACCAAAGGACGAGTTCCAAAGTATTCAATACTCTCCATGTACGTATATAATACAGCCCAAAATCCAAGAGTGAAAGTACAAATTGGACACTTTAAAAAGAAGAGTAAAGAACAGTCCGAGATAACGCAAACAGATAATAACTACGACTATATAAGATGACCCACATGCAACAAAGACAGATAAGATGGACACACACTAAAGACAAATAGACCAAAAAGACCCACAAGCAAGCATACAAATAAAAGAACAAAAGCACTCAGACAAGCATGCAGACATACTCAATAAAATAGACAGACTCTAATAGACACCTAAACTGACTAAAGAAGTAGATTATTTTTATATTTTTTTAGATTTAAAATATACTAACAAACTAACAACTGAATATTTTTATTTTTTCTAATATAACAATAAACAACTAAAATAAATATAGAACATACAAGCTAAAATAAAGTAACAACTAAACTACTGTTATAAACAAAATAGAATAAACTCAACCATTAAACTAAATAGTTAGTATATAAAAATAGTTAAACAAACAAACTACTAACATACTGATCAATAGTTAGCTGATTAATAGTTTTTATTTAGCAAAGTTATTGCACTATTGTTTATAATGCAATCGTGATACTAAGGGTACTGGGAGGTGGTATTTGGGATGTTTACCCTAACTACATTATTGTTTACAAAAGCTGTCTCTACCAGCCTTAGGGTTGGTTTATCCTTCAGGATTGACTGTTGTTTATAGAACAACCCTATGTAGTACTTAGATGGCTTTCCTCATAGTACAATACCCCTCGTTTATAGTACTGTGTAGTAGTTTCTACAGTAGTACTATTGTATCTGCTCCAGTACTGCACAGTGGTTTCTATTACAGTACTGAGCTATAGTGCTAAATAGTAACTATGAATAGTAACTATGAATAATAAATATGAACAGTAATTAAACACTAATTATGAAGGGAAACATTCTTTATTTACAAAGAGGCACTTACATTAAAGCTGAAGAAAGCTTAAAAGCACACCATACAAGCTTAATCACACTTGTTTACATACCATACACTCCAGGCACACTTAATACATCCTAATTACACACTAAGCACACTTACTTACATATTTACAATAGAGCTTTAGCAGAGTTTTCTTTCTATGGAAGGAAGAAGATGAACAGATAGAGAGAGAAAGGAATGAAGAGGGAATGGACAAGTGAAGGATTCTCTGGAAGAGGAGAAGGATGGGTCTGAGAGAGTTTACGAAAAGGAGAAAGATGTCTCAAAGAGCTTGAAGGTGTCTCTTTGATGAGATTTTTATAGGTGAAGTGGAAGGTCAGAGGATTTGGATGAAGTGGAAGTTTAACTAGCGGTGGTAGATGGCATCTTCGTAGTGGATGAATTAGTGGTAGATGGAAGAAGAGAAGATGAAGAGAGGATGAGAAGAAGAGAAGATAAGGGAAGGAAAAAAGGGAAGGAAAGAAGAGAGGAAGAAAGAAAGAAAAGCTCTGCCTTAGCTTTAGGAAGTAGCGAATGAAAGAAGAGAAGAGAAGAGACTCTCAAAGTCTCTAGGTGGAGCCTTTCCACACTCAATTGCTTAGGCACTCGACCACTACTCACTCCACCTTCTCCAGCTAAAGCCCTTCCCCTTTATTTATAGATAAGGAAGGGGTAGTGACAAACTTTACATGGTTTGGAGTCTGTGAATTTTAAATTAATTGAAGTCCAAATTTTTCTGTAACTTTCTTTTCCTGTAGTTGTACCATTAGGAATCTTCCTATAGATCATTATGTGTCACTTCAGAAGTACTATAGGGAATCTTCTTGTAGATCGATATGCGTCACTTCAGGAGTACTATAAGCCATTGTATCTCATTTCTTTGATTTTTTGATGGCTTTTGTCAGCCACTGATCATTCATTTGGTAGGCAAATAGGAATCTACTTAGCTACTTAGTCTAGAGCAAACTTTGCTCAAAGTTGTACTTGTAAAAAAATATTCTTCTAAAGTTTTGGTAGAGGGTTAGTAAGAAAATATTTTTCTTTTTTTTTCTTTTCTTTCTTTCTTTTCTTTTCTTCTTCTTTCTTATCCTTTTTTATTTTTACATATCTCAACCTTGTAGGTTGAGATCAAAAGATGCCAAGTCTTCAAAGCATGAAGAGGTTGGTTCCTGATTGTTGAGAGCATTTTCCAGAAGTGGATGTGTGAACTCAGATATATTGCTAAGCGGGTCTTCATACCTTCTTGGCAGTTTATTTCTTACTTTCTCTAGATAGTTTTTTGGATCTAATAGAACATCCCAAGTGCCTTCTTTTTTAGGAATAGTTATAGGAAATTCTGTAGTCACTCATATTCTTCCATCTGTCCAACATCTTTTTCTTAGAAACTTGTCTGCTAGCCAGTAGACTTCTATATAATTGACAACTAAGTATTCTTCAGAATCAAATTTTTTGATGAATCTGAGTTGATCTTCATTGATAGTGAAATCATATTCTCTTTCTATAAATGAAGTAATATAATATATTTAAAAAGGATAAATGACTTCACCTACTATTTTTTCTTCAATTCCACTATAAATCATCATCAACAATCGATCTTCTTTGATTTGTTTCAATACAGTAGAAACCATGTCTGGGAAAATATCTACAGGTTGAGAACAATCGATGGTGATTAACTTGACTAATCCTTTATAAAGGGCTCTGATCATTGACTTGGAAGGATTAATAATGATATTTGAAATTAAGAGTTTGGGCCAACACCAATCAATTATGAGGTGGGAACGAAGCTCTCTAAATATTTCTTTCATTTCACTAGGCTAAACTATTTTGTCTAAAATGATGCCCTATAATTCTGGGGTTAAGACTTCATGAACCTTTTCCCAATAGTCAAGTCTTTTGGTCTTGACTTTTGTTCGTGCCTTCGTTGGTGCTTTAATGATTTTAAAGATCATCTATTTTGGTTGCCCTTCTGAAAAAATAGAGAGTGAATTTTGAAGGCTTTTACCTTTATCAAGACTTGCACTGGATAGCCGTCTCTCCTGGGTATGGATATTTTTCTGAGTTGATTCCCTGAAAAAAATAGAGAAGTAAATTTATATTTATCTCTTTAAAGATAGAAGAAATAATTTGCCATTACTTAGCAGTCTTTTTTCTTTTTTTTTTTAATCTTGTCCTAGAATGCTTTCTAAGGCTAGGTTAGAAGCATAGAATACAAGTTTGAAAGCATCTTGATAGGCTATAGAGAAGATGATATACCTTTCCATTAATCTTCTTTATTACCTCAAAATGCTGGATGCTCCAGGCCAGGGAGTTCTTGAGATGAGTTACCAAGACTATCTTGTCCTTTGTAGCAAATTCATAAAAGTTAAAGATGCAACTAAAATTCTTTCGTAATTTTTCTTTGATTCTATCCAAAAATTGTTTTACAGTAGGTTGTATGAAAAAGATAGTCAAGTAATGTTGAACCAAAGAGTTTTGATATTTAGAGGCTTTAGCAATAGTCATTTTTTCATTATGGAAAAGGATATACTTCTAGGGAACAAAATTTTCTTTGATATTTTAGAGATATAAGGTTGATAGATAAAAGGGGGCTTAGAATAGATAGCATTGACTATATAGGTTTCTTTATAAATATGATAACTTCTTTTAGCATATTGAAAAGGAAGACAGATTTTTTCTTAGAGTCTCTGGTTATAAGAAATAATTTATTTAAGTAGTTTACTTCAACTGCTTTTCTTAGCTGGTTGAAGAGAGACTCATCAGGATAGAAATTTAATATTACCTTTTCACCATTTATCTCTATAATAATACCCTTGTCTATAATGGTGAAAGGTTTTATTGAAGTTATAAAGGGGTTTCCTAATATAACTTCATGACCTAGGGTTCTGACTAAAAAGAGGGATGTTTGAATGAAGGTATTTATTGGAAAATATATTCCAAAGCCAATCATTAGTCCATTGACGATTGTGCTACATTGTATTTATAATTAATTTATTAATAAATAAAATATATTTTTGGTATTTTTCATCATAAAGTATTCATCTTCTAACGAACTTCATTATTGTGATGAAGTTCTTAGAACTATTTAGCTTTGATAAAGAGAAGATTTATTGATTAATTCTTAAATCTATTCATGACTAAATGGTAGGTTGTTAATTAGGACGACAATGTCTATCAAGCATAGGTCACTGTATGCTATATAGGTTTGTTGTCCTCTTAACCAAGGAGTGTAAAGATACTGGTATGGCATGCAGGTGAGATGCATGGGTACATCATCATTGAACGTGACCAACTCTAGAGCATTCTGCTGTCGAGAATATCTTTGATGGGATATAGGTATAAGTATCCCTTAGACCTGAGATCGTCTTAGTGACTTGCAAGCAACTCACTGTGCTTTGGTACTGGACTAACTAAATTTCTAATTCAATAATAGAAGCCTTCTGGGCATAGTCAAGTACTTGCAAAGTTAAAGTGTGTTTAAGATGGAATCGACCACTCCAAGAGTTGGAGAACAATGTATCACTATATTTCAATATAGCAAAACCTTGGCCAGGATAATCCATCAGATAAATTTGATATTTTGAAATACAATGTAGACAATCTGATCAGAGTTGACAGTTGAACTCTGAGGTGTCCTACGAGCATTTTGGTCAAGGAGATGAATTATATGGAAACTATATCCATGGGTTCCAAGGATATTGTTCTATACATTCGACCTATCCGACCATTGGGTACCATCGCTAGATAGTTACTTCGATTGGTATAGAAATTTATTTTTATACTACCGACTTAGATTCAGACCTATGGAATCATACATATTAGAGCTTATGATTTGATCAGATGGTTGATCAACGATTAAGAATCATTCTAGGATTAAACGATCAATATGATTGATGTTTAACCTAGTGTAAGTATTGCAGGAGGATCGATTTGCAATTTAATTGCTAATTGCTTAAGTTAATTAAGCCAAAGAGTTGAGATTAAGTTTAATTAAATATGATTTAATTAGATTTAATTTGGACTTGATTGGATCAAGTCTAATTAGTTTATTTGATAAGCCAAGTGCAAGGAAGAACTAGTCCTAGTTCAACTAGGACTTGGATCAACCCAATTTCTAATTTGATTAGAAAATTAGTTTAGATTTAAATATAATTTAATTTGATTTAATTAGATTTTTAATTAGTTTGGGACATAATCTAATTAGGTTGATTTGCTTTTGATTTAATATGATTTGAGAAACCATATTAGATCTAGTCAAAATAAGAATCCTAGTAAGACTAGGATTCCATTCCTTGTGCCACTTAATATCTCACGCCCACCCTATGCCCCCACACCTATTTTTAAGGATTTTTTCATAAAATTCCTTCTTTTTCTGATGTTCACACATCCCCTTTCTCTCCCTTTCCTACTTATTTGGAATAAGTTATGGACCCGGTCAAAATATATGGTAAGTTATTATGTAATTGGACTCTATATGATAGAATCCCAACCAAATTATATTTCTTCCTTTGTGCCACCCCCCACCTGATTTTCTCTCTAATTTCCATGATAAAAAAGAGAGCATTTGTGCACATATTCCAGGAGGTCCATGGCATGGGATGAGGAGGGGGCATCCAAATGTTGGGCACCCCAATAACTTGCTATATATTGTCCTACTATCACAGCTCAAATTGGGGCTGGACCGGACACAGGTCAAGGTGCAAACTAGATCAGATCGCTGGATGGGTTCGAGGTCTGACTATACTCTCTTGAGATTTGAAAAACTTGGAGACCAAATCTAAGCCTTAGAATTACCTGGAAAAATGTGTACAAGATCTACAAGGAGTACTCAAGAGAATGGGGCCGGGGGAATATGTCTCGAGATGTATATTGGTTAGCAAAGAAGCTAGTGCAATGAGGCGTAACAGAATGTAGTTTATCTATGCAACTTTGTATGACATTCTGGGAACTCCACAGAAGTCAGTTCAAAGTGGTAAGGAACTACCTTTAAGGATTTTTCGTTTCAAATCCAACGGATCAAGTTTCGTTGCAATCCGAGTTCATTTGGGTGACAAACTTGGTAGTTTTATCTAACTATGCAGAATCCTGTGAGAACGAAAATTCTGAGTTTATCCTTATCTTGTACTTAGAGAGTTGAGTTCGTGAGGGACTTGTAACCTAGGGTTGTTCCTATATAAAAGGACACTCAAGGGTAGGGTTAGAGATCGAGAGAGAGGGAAAGAAAGAGATCATCTAAGGATCCTCTTATATCTATGAGAAATCGAGAGATCGGGAGAGCTTCTATTGTAAACCAATGAGTGGTTATTTAATAAAAGTTCTCTTTCTCTTATTTCTTTTTCTTCTTCATGATGTTTTTTGGTGTTGCATTCTGTTGTGTTCTATTATTGTTGGGCGTGGCCTAAGTCATAGAGACTAGGTTCTCATGCTAGGGAGGCTGATCGATTCTCTTCTGCCCTGTGAACAGCTGACCGAGCAGCACGTTGTTGGAATTTGCTCTAAGATCCCTTCATACATGATAGTTGGTATCAGAGTGATACCGAAAATGAAGAAGATGACATCTACATTGACATCCATGGTGGGAATGAGGGATTCATCATCCCCGACCTTGGATCCCAATCCTGCCTCAGGAGGAGGCACGGCAATGGATGGAGTGCAGTCAGTTGATGATTCCCTGCAAGGGCTATGGATTACATCTCTGATTATCTCCACCGACAACCGACTATGGAAGTGCGAGGCCCAAATAGCTGAGGTTGAAGGGCGAGTGGAGGACCTCGAGGGTAAGGATGCAACCCTTCGAGGTGAGATCGTTGTTCAGCTGAATTAAATTTCCTTCGATATGGAGCGGCGCTACGAGGAAGTGCTGCAGTGCAACAAGAAGTTGGAGACCATGGTGAAGGCTCTCCAAATACAGGTGGTTCACCTTTCAAAGAAAAAAACTACCATGGGCATGTCCTCTTCTACCTCGACAATGGAGGTCACAAGTGAGGCTACGTGTCCCCTGCATAAGCTTGATGTTCCCAAGCTGCAAGAGTTCTATGGGCAACGGTCCGCAAAGGAGGTAGATAACTTCCTTTTTGCCATGGAACAATACCTACAGATTATTGACGTAAGGGGTGAATCCATGAAGGTGAGCATAGTGGCTATGTTCTTGAGAGATGTGGCGATGCTTTGGTGGCAATGTCGGGCTGATGATGTGAAGCGAGGGGCTGTTCCAATCATCACTTGGGCATAATTCCAAACTAAACTTCGGAAGTAATTCTTCCCTGAGTTCGCTAAGGATGATGCCCGAGCACGACTACGGCGACTCATGCAAAAGGGTGATGTGCGTGAGTATGTGTGAGAGTTCAGTAAATTATTATTGGAGGTACCACACCTTAGTCAGGAGGACTCTCTCTTCACCTTCCTTGACGGGCTCAAACCATGGGCCAAGATGGAGTTGCAGGGAAGAGGAGTTAAGAGTTTGAACGAGACGATAGCTCAAGCAGAGGTTCTCATCAAGTTCAAGACTCAACCCATAGCTCCCAAAGCCCAGGCATCCAAACAGGGCAAAGGTGGGGGAGCAAAATCAGTTCACAAGGGAGGTGGAAAGGGCTCGAATTCGAGCTCCTCAAGTGGAGGTGCTTCCCAAGTGAAGGCAAAGGGGTGGTGGAAGGTACTAGCATTATCTCATGCTACATTTGCAATGGACCGCATAAGGTGAAGGATTGTCCATTGAGGGGCAAGATCGCATCTATGATGGTGGAGGAGCAGCAAGAGACCGACCAAAGGATGGGTTCACTCAGTCTCAATGCCCTAAAGGCCAAGGGAACACTGACTTCTTCCAACATATCAATGGTCACACCTTCCAGGCACTCATTGATACGGGTGCCATTGACTTCTTCATGGGCTTAGCAACGGCAAAGAAGCTCAACCTGAAGATTGAACATGATGAGCACACATTCAAGTGGTCAACTCCGTAGAGGTTGCTACAAGCAGAACAACCAAGGATGTTGAGATCCAATTTGGTACATGGATCAAACGTGTGACAATGGTAGTCCCCCCTATTGACGACTACGAGGTGGTCATCGGTATGTCTTTACTAACCCAGCTACATGCCATGGTAAAGGTGGATTCAAATATGGTGGTGGTTCTAATTCGAGCGGACCTTACGTGGTTCAGGGAAAGCGAGTTAGAGGGACTCTGCAGTGAGTCCTATCAGCAATGTAGCTTGCTAAGGGGCTGAGAAGGGGACTTCCAAATTGCATCCATTCAAGAGGCAGACCTGCCAGAGGGAGAAGAGATCCTAGCATCCATCGAGGGTGTTCTCACTGAATTTGGAGATGTGATGCCCCCCGAATTACCCAAGCAATTGCCGCCAAGAAGAGAAATCGATCACTAAATTGATTTGGTGTAGGGAGCACATCCACCAACTCAAACACCATATAGCATGGCCCCACCTGAACTCCAGGAACTGAGGAGATAGCTAATGGAGTTGGTGGATAGCGGCTTCATCTGACCTTCGAAGAGTCCATATGGAGCACCGATACTTTTTTAGAAGAGGCATGATGGTTCGTTGAGACTCTTCATCGATTATAGGGCCTTCAACAAACTCACGATGAAGAACAAGTACCCGATCCATGGATTGATGATTTGTTTGATCAACTTGGTAAGGCACGGTGGTTTTCTAAGTTAGATCTTCGCAGTGGATACTATCAAGTTCACGTGGTGGAGGAAGACATCGAGAAGATTGCATGTGTGATAAGGTATGGGAGCTTTGAGTACCTTGTCATGCCTTTCGTCCTCACCAATTCTCCAGCAATCTTCTATGCTTTGATGTAACTTGTACTCCATGACTTTATCGATAAATTTATGGTAGTATACTTGGATGATATTATTGTCTACAGTCGGACATTAGACGAGCATGTGGCACACTTGAGGCAAGTCTTCTCCACCCTATGGCAACACCAGCTGTTCGTGAAGAAGGAGAAGTGTGTGTTTGTGCAATGGAGGGTGTCGTTCCTCGGGCACATCATTGGGGATAGAAAGTTCATGATGGATTCCTCCAAGATTTCAGCCATAGCCGAGTAGGAGGTACCTACATGTGTTACACACTCATGCTCTTTTCTTGGTTTGGCAAATTATTATAGGAGGTTCATCATGGGATATTCAAAGTTATGCACCCCATTGATGGATTTGTTGAAGAAGGGTCGACCATGGCAGTGGTCGGATCAATGTCAGAAGGCGTTCGATCATCTCAAGCAGGCGGTCACAAAGGAGCCAGTCCTCATGCTACCGAACATCTCGATTCCTTTCGAAGTTCATACCAATGCATTGGATTTTGCCATTGGAGGGGTGCTCATGCAGGAAAGTCACCCAGTAGCCTATGACAGTCGGAAGTTGAATGACACCGAGCACAGGTAAACGATTCATGAGAAGGAGATAATAGCGGTTGTGCATTGCCTTAGAACCTGGAGCCATTACCTCCTCGGATCTAATTTTGTGGTGCATATGGACAATGTGGCCACAAGCTACTTCCAAACCCAACCAAACCTCAGCCCAAAGCAAGCAAGATGGCAGCAATTTCTTGCTGAATTCAATCTCTACATTGAGTATAAGCCAGGTCGAACCAATTTGGTTCCTGATGCCTTAAGTAGAAAGGCATAGTTGGCTGTGGTTTCTTCCACTTCTAGACCAATAAGTGACTTAATGGAGAGGGTCAAGACCGAGATAGAGAAGGATCGATAGGCCACATCCATGGGTGAACTCATCAAGGATGGTAAGGCATGCCATTTCTGGATCGAAGATGGGCTGATTTTGACATGAGGATGGTGTGTCTATGTGCCTTCAGGCGGAGGGCTAAGGCGTGAGGTGCTACGAGCGCATCATGATTTTATGTGGGCAGGACATCAAGGGGTGCATCAGACCCAAACTCTCATAGAACATAGCTACTATTGGCCAAATATGTGAGATGACATCGAGGGGTATGTTCGCACTTGTTTAGTATGCCAACAAGACAAGGTTGAACATCAGTGGCCCATGGGGTTGTTGGAGCCATTGCCTACGCCAGAGCGTCCATAGGAGAGCATCTCCATGGACTTCATCATCGGGTTACCTCCAGTGGAAGGATATAGCTCCATCATGGTAGTGGTGGATCGCTTCTCGAAGTATGGAGTCTTCATTCCAACACCTACTACTTGCTATGCAGAGGACGTGGCACGGTTGTTCTTCATATATATGGTGAAATATTAGGGGATACCATGGAGCATTATTTCTGATCGCGATGCTCGCTTCATGAGAAGATTCTGGACTGAGTTATTTTGGATACTCGGAACAGAGCTGAAAATGTCCATGGCTTTCCACCCTCAGACTAATGGCCAAACAGAATGAACAAATGTATTACTAGAGATGTATTTGAGGCACTATGTGAATGCCAACCAATAGGATTGGGTGCGACTCTTGGACCAAGCCCAATTCAGTTACAACTTGCCATGATCGGAGTTGATCGATAAATCATCATTTGAAGTGATAACAGGGTTGCAACCAGACACTCCAGGGAGTATCGCAGTGGACTACGTGGGACGTAGTCCAACCACCTATAGGTTCATGAGGGATCTGATGGAGGATACAGATTTGGTTCAAGTCTTCTTGTTGAAGGCGACCAAACAGATGAAGAAGTGGGCTAACATAAAGCGGCATGCAACTAAGTTTCAGATTGGTAATCAAGTATTGGTGAAACTCTACCATCACATAAGATTGAAGTCGGACTACCACAAAGCACTCGTGAGGAGGTATGAAGGCTCCTTCATCATCACCCAGCAAATTAGAGAGACTGCATACCGATTGTCGCTATCTTTCAAGCTGAAAGTGCATCCGGTGTTCCATGTGTCTCTGTTGAAGTCATTCAAAGAAGACATAACCGGCCCTTCTCGGCCTTAAAGCAAGAGAGCTCTAGTGGTCGTAAGAGTTCATTACACTAAGAAGATTTCTAAAATTAAGGAGGATAGGAAGAAGGACAGTTGGGTGCAGTACTTAGTCTGATGGAGAGGACTGGCAAACTTAGAAGCGAGTTGGGAGTATGGTGACGAACTATGGCAGTTTGAAGACATCATTAACAAGTACTGGTAGCCTCATCGGGGGTGACTTTGGCTTAGGTGGGGGAGCGTGTCACGGCTGCTCGAATCGGGGCTAGACCAGACATGGGTCAAGGTGCAAACCAGATCGGATCGCTGGATAGGTTCGAGGTCTGACAACACTCTCTTAAGATTTGGAAAACTTGGAGATCAAATCTAAGTCCTAGAATTACCTGGGGAAATGTGTACAAGATCTACAAGGAGTACTTAAGAGAATGGGGCAGGGGCACATGTCTCAAGATGTACATTGGTCAGCAAAGAAGCTAGTGCAATGAGGCATAACAGAATGCAGTTTATCCATGTAACTTTGTGCGACATTCTCAGAACTCCATAAAAGTCGGTTTAAAGTGGGTAGGCATTATCTTAAAGAATTTTTCATTCTGAATCCAACAGATTAAGTTTCATTGCAATCCAAGTTCGTTTGGATCATGAACTTGATAGTTTTATCTGACTGCATAGAGTTCTATGAGAATGGTGATTCTGAGTTTATCTTTATCTTGTACTTAGAGAGTTGAGTTCATAAGAGACTTGTAACCTGGGGTTGTTCCTATATAAAAGGACACTCAAGGGTGGGGTTAGAGATCAAGAGAGAGAGGGAAAGAAAAAAAACATCTAAGGATCCTCTTGTATCTGTGAGAGATCGAGAGATCGGGAGAGCTTCTATTGTGAACTAGTGAGTGGTTATTTAATAAAAGTTCTCTTCCTCTTATTTCTTCTTCTTCTTCATGGTGTTTTCTGGTGTCACATTCCACTGTGTTCTATTATTGTTGGGCATGGTCTAAGTCATAGAGACTAGGTTCCTATGCTAGGGAGGCTGATCGGTTCTCTTCTGCCCTATGAAGAGCTGACTGAGCCGCACGTTGTTGTGATTTGCTCTGAGATCCCTTCGTACGTGACACTGCCTTATCTAGAAATTTGAACTAGACAAGGCTCTTTCATATCTATTTATTTAGGATGGATTTTGGCCTAATTTTTTTGTGAAAAATAGACCTTTAAGAAAAATTTTGGGTGTGTGAAAATTAGAGAAAAAGGGTTCTTGGGTGTTGGATTCTCATAGACACAAAACTAGGTGTCTAGGTGAGAGCATAGAGAAGAAGAAGAAGGTCTTCTTCTAGGGTTGCTGTGTTCACCTCTTCCCTTCCTCCTTCCTTGAATTTTCTAAGAGTGTCTCACATCTAAAAACTCCTTTCTTCCTTATCCTCTTTGAAAGAGTCCAAATCCAGAAGAATGAGGGATCTGATCGACCGTCAAAGAAGATCAGCACAGTACTAGCATACTATGCTGATTTTCTACATCAAAACTTTTGATCATGATCGTGGGCTCGTATGGACGACTTCTAGAGGTCGGACTGTGTGCAGCTCATAACTTCATCCTCAAGCCTATATTAGCAAGTTAGAATATCTAACTTATGCAGGTAATAGATCTGATCTATTATTTTCATACCTGCATTAGATGTAGTGTATATATATGTTGATGTGATCAACATGTTTTAATTTTTTTTTATATTTTAATTTTTGATTTAATTACATGCCATGATCATGTAATAGATTTTTTATCTAAGATATTGTTTGATATTTAAAATTAATTTTGATTAATTTTAGTCTTTCGCTGTCAGATCTTGAAAAAGTTTCAAGATCTAATCTTGAAATTCTATATCTAGTTCCTTCAATTGGTGTCAGAGCAAGATTGATTATTACATGATTATGTATGCATGTTTAGATTATTTCTTAGATTATATCTGATTTATAATATATTTATTTATTTTAAAATTAAAAATGATGATCACACGAACCGATTATAAGGTTGTCTTGCTGTAAGGTTTATCCCTTATAGTAGAGAGATTGTCCTAGTTTGTGTAGATCCATCTTTAATCATAAATTTATTAGATATGATCTAATTTTATTTATGATTTATTAGATTTAAAATAGTTTTAAATCTAAAACTAAAATTTTTAGATTGTACGAACTGATTATAAGATTGTCCTGCTGTAAAGTTTACCCCTTACAGTGGAGAAGTTGTCAAAGTACGTGCTGATCTAAAATATTGAAAATAAAATTTTAGATTAGATCTAAAAAAATTTATGATCTAATTAAAAATATTTTAATCTAATTTTAATTATCATAAATATATTAGATTTGATCTAAAAAAATTTATGATTGATTAAAGTTGAAATTGTTTCAATTACATGAACCTATTTAGATTAGATCTAAAGTAGATTCATGTTTATGTTACTTGCATATTGATTATGAATCAAACATGCAACTTGGTTGATATAACCATGTTGTAAAAATATTTTACAAATATGAAAATCATTTTTGAAAAGCCAAATCCCAACCCTCAGCCCAAAACTTGATTAAGAATTAAGAAGTTATTTGATTAGAATCTAGGATTGTGAATTGAAGATCCTAAGATACAAATCATAACACATTGGATTAAATGGGTTAGTGGAGATTAGGACCATTAATTGGGTTAGACCTAGGGTTAGATTAAGAATGGACTTAATTAGAGAATTGACTAAATCTAATCAATTGTTATCTTAGATTAGGTCAAGGATTCTCTAGATCAATTACAATAGTTGTAGGTGGTCAAGTCCATATCTTTAACGAGACCCATTGGCTATGCGGTCTAGCACAAACTATTAGGTTGATCTAATTGAATCTAATTAAACTAGTTGGTGTCTAAGGTAAGCCAGACTGATGGTCTTTAATTGATAGCCCACTTATCCGACCATTTTTGATGGTGACTAAGGCAAGCTTTGGCAAACCCTCCCACTGATAGAACTTACCTGGCTTCTTGGTAAAATTATGTTTTGATAGGATCACTTGACTATTCGAGCTGACTTATGTCAGCTAGGTAAATCAGTATGACTGATTTAGGTGCTCCTAGACTAGTCTATTAATGGACTTTCTTAAGCTGACTTGGTGAAGCTAGTGAAAGGATCATGACAAACTGGTTCATCTGACCTTCTCTCTTTAAATCAAATCAATTAAATCTACTAAAATTATTGGATCCTTAAAATAAAATAGTTATGGTGATAACTGATCATAGCCTCCTATTAAGTAGATGATAATGGATCCATTAGTTTGATAATCATTGGAGGCCCATAGGCTTGGTGCTTATCCACTAATAGAATTATCATTCATAATATGATTTCTTTGAAGGAACCAGATCTAGGATTTTACAGGTAGATCTTGAAACTTTTTCAAGATCTTGCAGCGAAAGACTTAAATAAATCTAAAATTTATTTAAATAACCATGTAAATATCTAGATCATAGATCTATTATATGATTAAAGCATGATATTAAATTAAAAATTAAAATTAAATAAGAAAGAAAAAAGGTTGATCAAATCAACCTAGATCTACACTACATCAAATGCAGGTATGAAGTTTATAGATCAGATCTATTACCTAAGCAAGTTTAGACATTCTAACTTGCTGATCTAGGCTTGAGGATAAAGTCATAAGCCGCACACATGTCCGGCCTCTAGGAGTTATCCACACGAGCCTATGATCTTTGATCTAAAGTTCGATGCAGGAAATCAGCACAGCATGCTAGTACTATGCTGATCCTCTTCGACAATCGATCCGATGCTCCCTTCTTTAAAATTTAGACTCTTCAAAATATGAGAAGAAAGGTGAGAGTTTTCTGATCTGAGACTCTCTCAAAAAAAAACTCAAAAGAAAGGAGGAGAGATTGAAAATAAAATAGCCCTAGAAGAAGACCCTCTTCTTCTTCTCTTTTCTCTCACCTAGACATCTAGTTTGGTGCCTATGGAACCCCCATGCCCAAGGATCCTCTTCCTCAGATTTTTGCACACCCCAAACCTCTCCCAAATCTCTATATTCCATGAAAAAATTAGAACAAAATTCATCTAATAAATAGGAGAAAAGAAGAGTCCAAGTTAGGTCAAATTCCTAGACTAGGAATATCCAAACATGGAAAGTTGTTGGGACGCCCAACTCTTGGGTGCCTCCTCCATAACTTTTGGCATGGACTAGCAAGAGAGGGAGCACAAAAAAGGAGATTATTTTCATAGAATAAGAAAAGAATTAGTTAACAGAGGGGGTGGCACTCAATGGAAGATGTTTTGGTCAATAAGGATTCTATCTCATAGAATCCTAAGCAAAACCAATTCCTTCTTTGACTTGGTCTTCCATCTAACTTCCAAATATGACTTGGAGGGAGAGAGGAGGTGTGGAAATTAGGAAGAAAGAGATTTTCTATAAAAAGTATCTAAAAAATAGGTATGGAGGGGCGTTGGGACCAAGGTGGCGCAAGGAGATAGGGAGTCCTAGTCACACTAGGACTCCTATTTTGACTTGATCAAACAAGATCTTTTAACCAAATAAAATCAAGATTAAACCAATCCAATTAAATAAGATCCTAACTCATTTAAGAACTTAATTAAGTTAGATTAAATTATATTTAATTTTGATTTATTTTTTAATCAAATTAGAAAATTGGGTTAATCCGAGTCCTAGTTAGACTAGGACTAGTTCTTCCTTGCACTTGACTTATCCAATAAAACAATTGAATTTGATCCAATCAAGCCCAAACTAGTTCTTCTTTGCACCATCTAGTAATGATACCCGACGGTCGGATAGGTCGAAGGTGTAGAACACTATCCTTAGAACCCATGCAGATATAGTTTCCATATAATTCATTCCCTTGACCACAACGCTCGTTGGATACCTCAGAGTTCAACTGTCAACTCTGATCAGGTTGTCTATATTGTATTTCAAAATACCAAATCCATCTGATGCATTATCCTGACCAAGGTTTTGCTATATTGAAATACAATGATATATTCTTTTCCAACTCTTGGAGTGGTCAATTACATCTTAATCACACTCCAACTTCGCAAGTACTTGACTATACCCAAAAGCCTTCCATTGCTGAATTAAAAATTCAGTTAGTTCGATACCAAAGCATAGTGAGTTGCTTGTAAGTCACTGAGGTGATCTCAGGCCTAAGAAATACTTATACCTATATCCCATCAGAGACATTCTCGATAGCAGAATGCTCTAGAGTTGGTCACGTTCAATGATGATGTACCCATACATATCACCTATATGTCATACCAGTGTCTCCACACACCTTGGTTAAGAGGACAACCAACCTATATGGCATATAGCGACCTATGCTCAATAGACGCTGTCATCCTAATTAACAGCTTATCATTTGTTCGTGAACAAATTTAAGGATTAATCGACAAATCCTCTCTTTATTGAAACTAAATAGTCCTAAGGATTTCATCACAACAATGGAGTTCATTAGAAGATGTAAACTTGTGATGAAAAAAGATGCCAAAATATTTTTTATTAATTAATAAATTAATTATAATATCTCAACCATCAATAGGCTAATGATTTGCTTTGGGACACAATTCCTAATAACTCTCACTTATCCTAAAGCCACTCGGCACAGTATCTAATATCCATCTTCAATTTATGGTTGTCGAACTCCTTGATTACTAGGGCTTTAGTGAAGGGGTCGGCTAGGTTCTCATTTTCGTCGATCTTCTGAAGGTCAACATCACCACGATCCACGATCTCACAAACCAAATAAAAGTGGCACAGAATATGCTTTGTTCGCTGGTGTGTCTTTGGTTCCTTTGCTTGAGCTATGGTGCCAGTGCTGTCGCAGTAGAGCAGGACTGGACCATTAATGAAGGGTGCTGCTCTAAGCTCAATGATGAACTTCCTCAGCCACACAGCTTTGTTTGCTGCATCTGATGCTGCCATGTACTCTGCTTTGCAAATAGAGTCAACCACTGTATGCTACTTGAAACTTTTTCAGTAGATGGCTCCACCATTTAGAGTAAAGATATACTCCGACACACATTTACTATCATCATGATCAGATTGAAAGCTGGAGTCTTGAAACCCCATAAGCTTCAGATCTGACTCATCATAAACCAACCATTGGTCCTTAGTATTTCTCAAATACTTAAAGATGGTTTTAACCACCATCTAGTGATTTTCTCCAAGGTCAGACTGGTATCTACTCACTACTCCTAGTGAGTATGCTATGTCTGGTCTCGTTCATATCATTGCATATATAATAGACCCCACTGTCGAAGCATATAGAATTCTACTCATACGCTCTCTCTCTTCAAAAGTTATCGGACAATCCTTCTTAGAGAGAGAAATTTTTTGGCCTATCGGAAGATAGCCCTTTTTGAAATTCTCCATGCTGAACCTTTTCAGCATAGTTTCTATGTACGTGGATTTGGATATACTAAGTATCCTTTTAAATCTATCTCTATAGATCTTCATCCCTAGGATGTAGGATGCTTCACCCAAGTCCTTCATGGAGAACTGTGATGATAATTAGACTTTTATTTTTTGTAGTACGGGGATGTCATTTTCAATTAAGAGAATATCATCCGCGTACAAAATATAAAATACCACTACTGGACAATTTGCCAATTTATAAATGCAGGATTCTTCTCCATTCTTAACGAAGCCATACATTTTGATCACTTTATCAAAATGCATGTTCCAACTCCAAGATGCCAGTTTCAATCCATAAATGGATCTCTAAAGCTTGCACACCTTGGACTCATCTGTGGATGTGAACCCTTCAGGTTGTATCATATACACCTTTTCGGTCAGCTCTCCATTTAGGAAAGCTGTCTTCACATCCATCTACTAGATTTCATGGTCTAGATGGGCAGCAATGGCAAGCATGATCCGAATGGACTTGAGCATTACCACAGGGGAGAACATCTCGTTATAGTCAATATCATAATATTGATGATACACCTTGACAACCAGACGGGCTTTATAGGTCCACCTTTCCGTCTGCACCTCTTTTCCTTTTGAAGACCCATTTACACCCAATGGGTTTAACCCCTTCAGGTGGATCAACTAATGTCCATACATCATTGACCTTCATAGAATTCATTTTGGATCTCATGGCTTCTAGCCATTTCTCAAAGTCGAGTCTCTACATAGCATCCATGTAAGTGATCGGATCCTCATCGTTCTCATCGAGTTCAATGGGATCACCATCCTAGATCAAGAATCCATAGTATCTATCTGGATGGTGGGGTACTCTATTGGATTGTCTTAATAATGTAGGTTCACAAGGCTTCGGATCTGATCTGATCAAATTTGACTTAGGTTCAACATTCTGTGTTGGACTTTCTACCTATTGAACTTCATCAAGTTCAACCTTAGAGGCAATGATTTCTTCACTAAGGAACTTCCTTTCTAAAAAGGTTGCCCTAAGGCTGACGAACATCTTTTATTCATCAGCATAGTAGAAATAGTATCATTTGATCTCTTTTGGGTATCCTATGAATATACACTTGTCAGACCTAGGTTCAAGTTTGTCTGTAACTAACCATTTGACATAAGTCGGGCACCCCAAAATCCTAAGGTATGAAAGTGTTGGCTTACGCTCTGTCCATATCTCATATGAGGTTTTAACTACAGACTTACTTGAAACCCTATTTAATAGATAACAAGTTGATTTGAGTGCATATTTCTGGAAGGATATGGGCAAGCTGGCAAATTCCATCATGGATCGGACCATATCTAACAAAGTCCGATTTCTCCGTTCAGACACACCATTATGCTGTGGTGTTCCAAGAGGAGTCCATTGGAAGAAAATTTCATTCTCTCCTAGATATGTGAGAAACTCACCAAAAAGGTATTCTCCTCCTCGGTCAGATCGAAGAGTTTTAATACTCGTTCCAGTTTATTTTTTTACTTCACTTTGGAATCGTTTGAACATTTCAAAAGAATCTGACTTATATTTTATCAGATAGACATATCCATATTTGGATAGATCATCTGTGAAAGTGATGAAGTAGACATATCCACCTCTGGCACTTATGCTCATTGGTCCACATACATCAATATGTACTAGACCTAAGAGCTTATTGGCTCTCTCACCTTTTTCAGTAAAAGATGACTTGGTCATTTTACCAAGAAGATAGGACTCGCAGATTGGAAGTAATTCACAATCATTAACTTCGAGGATTCCCTCCTAAGTCAACATGTTTATCCTGTTCTTATTTATATGACCTAACCTATAGTGCCATAAGTGAATATCTGATACACTATCTAATCTAGGGTGCTTGCTAGTAGAATAGACTACATTAACAGATTGTGATAACATATATACACCATTGTTCAATTATCCACAAAAAGCAGTAACACCATTCATAATGACATTACAAACTCATTTCTTTATTGAAATTTCATAATTGTTCGTGGACAAAAGGCCTATAGAAATGATATTTAAAAAGAAACTAGGATAGAAATGATAATCACTAAGAATAATGGTATGAGATTCAAATATAAGTTTCAAAATTCCTAAAGCTAGAGCTGGAACTAGTCTTTCATCTCCAATGTTCAGGAATCTCTCGCCTTGCTCGAATCTTCTACTAACCTGCAATCCCTACAATGAATTATAAATATGGTAAAAGCCACCGGTATCCAATACCCAGTTAGTAATATCACAAATAGAGAAATTGCAAGGAGTTATCATATAAATATCTTGCCCAGCACTAGCTTACTTCTTTCTTTGCCTATTGGGGTCCAGGGAGGCAATGTACTGAGGATAGTTCCTCTTCCAATGCCTTCGCTTCTTGTAAAAGAAGCATTCGGCTTGACTCTTATCGGGCTTGGTCTTTGGGGTCTGAGCCTGCATAGGTGTCCTAGCATGAACATGCACCTTCTTGGCTTTCTTCTTCTTATTTTTCTTTCCTTTTCCAAAGGATCGAGAATGAGAAGATGAACCTCCCACTAAGTCCACTGACTCCTTATGGAGTTGGTGATCCTTCTCAAAGTTCTTTAGTAACTCGTGGTAGTCCACTTCAGGCTTTGACATTCTACAATGTGTAAGGAATGGGAGATATGACTTGGGCAGCGAGTTCAGTATTGCATCTTTCCTAAGTTGTTTGTGCAAGAAAAAGCCGAGCTTGCTCAAGCGCTCTATCAGCTCGATCATGTACAATACATGATTAGTGACAGAGGCACCATCCCGCATTCTGGCATTAAAGATGACACAACTAGTCTTGTGCCTCTCAACGTCATCGGGTGTGCCAAAAGAATCCTCCAATGCTTGGAGCATTTCGTTTCGATGAGCTATCTCAAACTTGTGACTGAACTTGTCACTCATCACAGCCAGCATAATGCAGCGCACCATGGTTCGATCACTAAGTCACTTCTGATAAGTATCTCTGACTGTTCCATGTGCATTGGCAGCTGCCTCCTTAGATGCAGGATCCGTCAGCACATATAGGATCCGTTCATGCTCCAGGACAATCTTCAACTTTCGATACCAGCTACCGAAGTTGGGTCCCACCAACTTATCATTATCCAGCAATGATCGAAGCGATAGAAAAGTGGCCATGTCTGCACAAAGGAAAATCAAAACCTAATTAGTAATTAATTCATTAAACCTAAAGATTTGAACTTTAATCAAAAAATTTCTCTCACTATTTTATTTGAATTGATAGCCTCGACATCCAATTTGAGGAATTATCCTAATTTCTTAGTGGGTTCTAGAATCCACATAGACTGTACATAAGCCCAACTTTGGTTGGCCCACCCATGTACATCTAAGGGTAGGTTCATAACCAATTATTTCTCTAAATAATCTCTAGTAATTAAATTTTACCTCAGGCCCTGATCAGTTGGCTTTGACCTTCTTAGAAAAAGGATCCAATTAGGTCCAACCATTAACATGACCATACTTGGCCCATCCAACCAATGAATGATCAGGCCCAACTCTGGTTGGCCCATCGACCATCATTTAGAAAGATGTATCCAAGAGATCATATAATAAATGATAATTTCATTAACCGATAAGCACCAAACCTATTGGGGATAAACCCTGCTCCCCCCGAAGTCCAGTCTGATGTTTAGCCTAATGTAACTGATAATCACGGAAGAGCTTTGATCGAAAATTCTTCCTTCAGCGACCAAATTTCAGTCGAACTCCTCCAGCAGTCGAACCTCTCCTGGACTCCTCCAGTAGTTGAACTTCTTTTGAACTCCTCCAACGGTCGAACCACTTTTGGACTTCTTCAGCAGCTAAATTTTTCCAGCAATCGAACTCCATCCGAACTCTCCATCAGTCAGACTTCTTCTAGACTTCTCCATAAGTCAAACTCCTTTCAAACTTTTCCATCGGTCGGACTTCTCCATCAATCGGACTCCTTTTGAACTTCTCCTTCGACCAAACTTCTTCATCAGTCAGATTTCCTCTAGACTTCTCCATTAATCGAACTCCTCCTAGACTTCTCCTTCGATCGGACTTCTCCATCAGTTGGAGTCCTTCTAGACTTCTCTTTCGATCGAACTTCTCCATCAGTCAGACTCCTTCTGGACTTTTCCATCAGTCGAACTTCATTCGGACTTCTCCTTCAGCTGACCTCCTCCCAGACTTCTCCTTCAACTAGACTTCTCCATTAGTCAAACTTCTTCTGGACTTCTCCATTAGTCAAACTCCATCCGAATTCCTCTAGTAGATTACTTCCATATTTCAACCAGCAATCCTTCTAGATGATCCCCTCTAGTCATATTCCCTTTAGGAGTTTAAACTCCGCTAAAATTGATATATGTCAAAGCTCTTCACCAACCAATGCCTGCTTCCTCCAAACTTCAACTATTAAATCTCAACGAATGGACACTTCATGACAACGGACATCTCTCTCCATAACAAACTCTATTTGGCTCCGAGTGGCCCACTATCGGACGGTTGTGGCTGTCACTATCAGTCTGTTATAGGCTTCATCTATAAAATGGGATCCTCCAGATATATTTTCTCTAAGCTCTCTTCTCCTTTCCAAAACTTTTGTTGAATTCTTTCTCAAGCACTCCATTTCTATTGGCCAGAAGAGCTGACTTGATCGTCGGAGGGTCCTGTCGAAGCCACCACCACCGACTCTGGATGAAATTTTATTTTGTAGGTCATCGACGGTGACCTCTTCTTCCCTAACTCCAGCTCGATCCAGCCTCAATTAGATTCTGCACTAATAGGATTAGCGCTAGAGGAAGGGCTCTCTATTCCTGAGGTATCCTTATTCTTAAAAGAGTGCTTAATCGACCCTATGGATCTTCTTCTTCAAGGAAGGTGACTACCCAAAGATCTACCACTTATGCCATCAGATCTGAGCCAGATCCATCCGTTCTTGCTCCATCATCGGCACTTCAACCTCCACCTCCATCGACGGCCATGGTAGATTCGGAGTAGTTTAATCTACTGATGTAGCAGGTTCAGGGTCTCACTAAAATAATGCAGGCCATGCAGCAGCCCTTGATGGGGTTCCACCAAAAAATCCACCATCGAGATGTCAGGAACCGATTTCAAGAAGAAGCACTTGGGCTAGCATACCCATCGCCCCTGAAAAGGAGAAATAGAGAGTAGAGGATCCTCATTCGGATCATGATTCTTCTCCAAAAGAGACCTTTTCTATCTAAAGTCGCAAGCCTTCCAAGATCTGTGATCGAGATGACATCCTCGATCAGAAACTATGAAAGATGGACCGACGGATTAAGAAACTTCGCCACATCACCCCAGCTCACCATGATGACGTTGACACCGATTCTCCTTTCTCTCCTCAAATTATGCAAGAGTTTATTCCATCGAACTTCAAGCTCCCCCAATTTGAAAGCTACGATAGAATCTCTGATCCGGTTGATCACCTGAAGGCCTTACGGATCATGATGCTGCTCCATGGCGCACCAGACACCATTTTTTGCTGAGCTTTTTCGTCTACCTTGAAGAGAGTAGCTAGAAACTAGTACTCGACGTTGAGGCCAAGTACGATCTTCTTCTTTGACCAGATGAACCATCGGTTTGTGGCTCACTTCGTCAGTAGCTGACATCCGCACCGAGGTTTGGATTTTCTGATGAATATCAAGCAGAAGGAGGAAGAATCCATCTGGGCTTATGTCACCCAATTTAATGTTGCTGTATTGGAGGTCCAAAATCTGGACTAGTCTGTTACAATGACCACACTCAAAGGTGGCCTTCAAAAGAACGATTTGCGGTTCTTTCTGAAAAAGAAGTATCGTAGGGACTTTGCCGATCTACTAGCTCGGGCTGAGGGATATGCCCGAGCAGAAGAAGCCTTAAAATTGAAAGATGAGAAAGCCATAGAAGAGAGGCCGGTGGGCGAGTCTAATAAACCCATAGCTAATGGAGGGCCGAATGAAGTTTGGCCATGCTCACGGACTTTCTTCGAGCGCAAGCGAGCCCAAACTCCTCCTCGAGCTCATCATCAAAGAAGCTTCGATAGATGGGCATGAAGAAGTTCTCCCCCCAGAAGGTTTCATAACTACGCTCCCCTCGATGCTCCAAAAATTCAAGTATTGATGGAGATCAAGAAGCAAATATCGAGGCCTGAAAGGATGTGCACTCATCTTGGCAACCATAATCCTAACAAATACTACCTCTACCATTGTGACCACGGTCACGATACTGAAGATTGCATTCAGCTCCAAGATGAGATCGAGGAGCTCATCAGGAGAGATCGGCTGGATCGATTTCTCAGATGTCAGTCTAAAGCAAGAGAAGATCAGTCGAGGGCACTACCATAATCAGAACCACCAAGAAAGGAGGAACAATAAGAAAATCAGTCATCTCTCGGCATCATCAACACTATCTTTAGGGGACTTTGGTGAGAAGAGGCCAGTGGATCTTAGGAACCGGTGAAGAGATGGAGGACTGAAGAACCCATAATCCTTACTGCGGTAGATGCATGGGGCTACAGTTCCCACATAATAGATGTGGTTGTAATCTCTTTAAATATAGCAGACTATGATGTATGTCGCATCCTAGTTGATAATGAAAGTTCGGTTGACGTCTTATCTTATGATGCTTTCTCCAAAATGTCAATATCTGATAGTCAACTCAGACCGATAAACTCTCTTAGTAGGCTTTGCTAGTGCTGCAATACCAGTTGAAGGTGTAATAACTCTAGCCATGACTATAGGACAATATCCAAGATAATTCAAAGTGCAGGTGGATTTTCTAGTAGTAAAGACTCTCTTTACTTACAATACAATTCTTGGCTGACATAGTCTAAATGCGCTTCGGACGGTGGTGTCAACTTATTATTTTGCACTTGGCTTATCCAACAAATCAATTGAACTTGATCCAATCAAGCCAAAACTAAATCTAATTAAATCATATTTAATTAAACTTAATCTTAATTTATTGGCTTAATCAAATTAAGCCAATTAGCAATTCAATTGCCAATCGATCCTCCGACAACACTTGCACTAGGTTAAACACCAATCTATTGATTGTTTAATCCTAGAACGATTCTTAATCATTGATCAACCATCAGATCAGATCATAAGCTCTAATGTGTATGACCTCATAGATCCAAACCTAAGCTGGTAGCATAGGAATAAATTTCTATACCAATCTAAGTGACCATCTAGCAATGATATCCAACGGTCGGATAGGTCGAAGGTGTAGAACACCATCCTTAGAATCCATGTAGATATAGTTTTCATATAATTCATCCCCTTGACCAAAATGCTCGTAGGATACCTCAGAGTTCAACTATCAACTCTGATCAGGTTGTCCACATTGTATTTCAAAATACCAAATCTCTCTAATGGATTATCCTAGTGAAGGTTTTGCTATATTGAAATATAGTGATATATTCTTCTCCAACTCTTGGAGTGGTTGATTCCATCTTGATCACACTCCAACTTTGCAAGTACTTGACTATGCCCAGAAGCCTTCCGTTGCTAAATTAGAAATTCAGTTAGTCCGATATCAAAGCACAGTGAGTTGCTTGTAAGTCACTAAGGTGATCTCAGGTCTAAGGGATACTTATACCTATATCCCATCAGAGATGTTCTTAACACCAGAATGCTTTAGAGTTGGTCACATTCAATGATGATGTACCCTTACATCTCACCTATATGTCATACCAGTGTCTCCATACACCTTGGTTAAGAGGACAACCAACCTATATGGCATATAGTGATCTATGCTCGATAGATGCTGTCATCCAAATTAACAGCCTATCATTTGGTCGTGAATAAATTTAAGGACTAATCGATAAATCTTCTCTTTATCGAAACTAAATAGTCCTAAGAACTTCATCACAACAATAGAGTTCATTAGAAGATGTAAACTTATGATGAAAAAAGATGCCAAAATATTTTTTATTAATTAATAAATTAATTATAATATCTTAACCATCAACAAGCTGATGATTGGCTTTGGAACACAATTCCCAACATTCTTGGCTGCATCTCTCTAAATGGTGGTTAGGTTGACCACCATAGTTGGACTTAATCATTCATTAGTTAGATAGACCAAGTATGATCATGTTAATGGTTGGACCTAATTAGGACTTTCAGTGGAGGCCCTAGTCTATTGAAAAGATAATTGGGATAAAATTAAATTACTAAAAATTATTTAGAAAAATAATTGGTTATGAACCTATCCTTAGATGTACATGGGTTGACCAACCATAGTTAGACTTGTGTGCAGTCTATGTGGATTCTAGTACTAACTAAAGAATTAAGATAATTTCTCGAATTGGAGGTAGAGGTACCAGTTCGAATAAAATAGTGAGAGAAAAATTTTAATTAAAGTCCAAATCTTTAGGTTCAATGAATCAATTACTAATTAGGCTTTTGGTTCTTCTTTATGTAGTTAAATCCTAACCATAGTTGCTCCATTCACTATTAGATAGTGATAAACTTATGGGACCCAACTTTGATAATAAGTATCGAAAGTTAAATGTTGTTCAGTAGCATGAAGTGGTTCGTGTTGGAGCTTCTATGCCCAGTTTAAACATAAGATTCAAGAATAACCTAGATCAGGCAGAATGCTTCACTATAAGAAGCAGGAGCATTGAAGAGGAATTGTCCTCAATATCTTGATTCCCATGATCCCAACAAGCTAAAAAAGAGAGATGAGCAAGTAGTTGCTGATCAAGGATGTTATATGATAACACCTTGTAATTTCTCTATTTGTGATACTTCTACTTGGATATTAGATGTCGAAAGTCCAATTCATATTTGTAATATGTTGCAAGAATTTCAAATTAGTAGAAGATTTGAAAATAATGAGTGATTCCTGAATGTTGGAGATGAAAGATCTATTCCAGTTCTAGCTATGAGAATAGTTCAACTTATTCTTAATACTAATATCATTTCTTTAATTGAATATCATTATTATCCTTTCTTTTTGATGAATGTAATCTCTGTTAGCCTTTTGGCCAAAGATGGTTATCATTTATCTATAAAGAGAGATTACTATGATATCATTATGAATAATATCATAATAATGCAAGGACAACAAAGAAATGGTATTTATATTTTATCACAGTCTGTGAGTGTAATATACACTTCTAAAAAATATCCTAGATTAGATAATGTCTTTAATATCTACCTATGGCATTGTAGGCTAGGTCACGTAAACAAGAACAAGATAAACAGGTTGACTTAAGAGGGAATCCTTGAAGTCAGTGATTATGAATCACTTCTAATCTGTGAATCTTGCCTTCTTGGTAAAATGAAGAAGTCATCTTTTATTGAAAAAAATGAGAGAGCTACTGAGCTCTTAGGTCTAGTACATACTAATGTATGTGGACCAATAAGCATCGGTGCTAGAGGTGGATACTTCTACTTCATTACTTTTACAGATGATCTATCCAGATATAGATATATTTATCTAATAAAATATAAGTCGAATTCATTTGAAATGTTCAAAAGATTTCGAAGTAAAGTAGAAAAATAAACTAAAAAGAGTATTAAAACTCTACAATCGAATCAAGGAGGTGAATATCTATCTAGTGAGTTCTTGACATATCTAGGAAAGAATGGGATTCTCTCATAGTGGACTCCTCCAAGAATACCACAGCATAATGGTGTATCGAAAAGAAGAAATCGAACCTTGTTAGATATAGTTCGATCTATGATGGGATTTTTTAGTCTGTCTGTTTCATTTTGGGGTTATGCTCTTGAGACTGCATGTTATATATTGAACAATGTACCAAGTAAATCTATCGTAAAGACTCCATATGAGATGTGGACTGGGCGTAGTTCTACACTCTCACCTACGGGTTTGGGATTGTTTGGCCTATGTCAAATGTTTGCATATAGATAAGCTTGGACCCCAGTCTGATAAGTGCATGTTTATAGGATATCTCAAAGAAAGTAAGGGTTACTATTTCTACCATGCTGAAGAACAAAAAGTGTTCGTCAGCCTTAAGGTAATTTTTTTTAAAAAAGAGTTTCTTGGTGAAGGAACTGTTGCCTCTAAGGTTGAACTTGATGAAGTTCAATAGCTAGAAAAATCAAAATCTATAGCTGAACCTGAGTCGGATTTGATTAGATCAAATCCAGAGCCTAGTGTACCTACATCATTAAGGTGATCTAGTAGAGTACCACATCATCCAAATAGATATTATATTTTTTAGTCCGAGATGGTGATCCTATTGAACTCGATGAGGACAATGAGGATCTGATCACTGATATAAATGCTATGCAGAGATCCGATATTAAGAAATGGCTTGAGGTCATGAAATCCAAAATGGAGTCCATGAAGGTTAATGATGTGTGGACATTGGTTGATCCATCCGAAGGAGTTAAATCCATTAGGTATAAATGGATCTTCAAAAGAAAAAAAAGTGCAGATGGAAAGATGAAGACCTATAAAACCCATCTAGTTGCCAAGAGGTATTATCAACGTTATGGTATTGACTATGACAAGACGTTCTCTCCTATAGCAATGCTCAAATCTATTCGGATAATGCTTGCAATCGTTGTCCTCCTGAACTGTGGGATCTGGCAGATGGATGTGAAGACAACTTTTCTAAATAGAGAGCTGACCGAAGAGGTGTATATATATAACTTGAGATGTTCATATCCATAGATGAGTCCAAGGTGTACAAGCTTTAGAGATCCATTTATGGATTGAAGCAGGCTCTCAAAGTTGGAACATGCATTTTGATAAGATGATCAAAACGTATGGCTCCGTTAAGAATGAAGAAAAATCCTATATTTATAAATGGATAAATGGTCCAGCAGTAGTATTCCTTGTCTTGTACATGGATGACATTCTCTTAATCGAGAATGACATCCCCGCACTGTAGGAAATAAAAGTCTGGTTGTCATCATAGTTCTTCATGAAGAACTTGGGTGAAGCATCCTACATCCTAGGAATGAAGATCTATAAGGAGAGATCTAAAAGGATGCTTGGGTTATCCCAATCCACATACATAGATACTATGCTGAAGAGGTTTAGCATGGAGAATTTCAAAAAAGGCTATCTTCTGATAGGCCATAAAATTTCTCTCTCTAAAAATGATTGTTCGATAATTTTTGAAGAGAGAGAGCGTATGAGTAGAGTTCCATCTGCTTTGATAGTGGGATCTATCATGTACGCCATGACATGTACGAGATTAGATGTGGCATACTCACTAGTAGTAAGTAGATATCAGTCTGATCTTGGAGAAAACTACTGAAAAATGGTTAAAATCATCCTTAAGTATTTGAAAATAACTAAGGATCAATGATTGATTTATGGCGAGTCAGATCTGAAACTATGGGGTTTATAGACTCCAGCTTTCAATCTGACCATGATGACAACAGAAGCGTGTCAGGATATATCTTTACTCTAAATGATGGAGCCATCTACTGAAAGAGTTTCAAGCAGCATACTATGGCAGACTCTATTTGCAAAGTAGAGTACATCGCAATACCAGATGTCACAAAGAAAGCTATATGACTGAGAAAGTTTATCACCAAGCTCGGAGTAGCATCCTTCCTAGATGGTCCTATCCTACTCTACTGTGATAGCACTGGTACCATAGCTCAGGTGAAGGAACCAAAGGCACACCAGCGAACGAAGCACGTCCTATGCCGCTTCCACTTGATCTGAAAGATCGTGGATCGAGGTGACGTTGACCTTCAGAAGAATGACGGAAAGGAGAACCTGATCGACCCCTTCACTAAAGCTCTGGCGATAAAGGAGTTCAACAACCACAAGTCGAAGATGGGTATTAGATATTGTATTGAGTGGCCTTAGGATAAGTGGGAGTTATTGAAAATATGTCCCAAAGCTAATTGTCAGCCTATTGATGGTTGTGCTATATTATATTTGTAATTGATTTATTAATAAATAAAATATATTTTTAATATTTTTCATCATAATGTATTCATCTTCTAACAAACTTCATTATTGTGATGAAGTACTTAGGACTATTTAGCTTCGATAAAGAGAGGACTTATCGATTAGTCCTTAAATCTATTCACGATCAAATGATAGACTGTTAATTAGGACGACAACATCTATCGAGCATAGATCGCTGTATGCCATATAGGTTGGTTATCCTCTTAACCAAGGAGTATGAAGATACTAATATGGCATACAGATGAGATGTATGGGTACATCGTTATTGAACGTGACCAACTTCAGAGCATTCTATGGTCGAAAATATCTCTGATGGGATATAGGTATAAGTGTCCCTTAGAGCTGAGATTACCTTAGTGACTTGCAAGCAACTCACTGTGCTTTGGTACTAGACTAACTAAATTTCTAATTCAGTAATGGAAAGCTTCTGAGCACAGTCAAGTACTTGCAAAGTCAAAATATGATCAAGATCGAATTGACCACTCTAAGAGTTGGAGAATAATGTACCACTGTATTTCAATATAGCAAAACCTTGGCTAGGATAATCCATCAGATGGATTTGATATTTTGAAATACAATGTGAACAATCTTATCAGAGTTGATAGTTAAACTCTGAGGTATCCTATGAGCATTTCGATCAAGGGGATGAATTATATGAAAACTATATCTATATAGGTTCTAAGGATGTTGTTCTACACATTCGAACTATCCGACTGTCGGATACCATTGCTAAATAGTTATTTTGATTGGTAGATGAATTTATTTCTATTCTACTGACTTAGGTTCGGATCTATGAGGTCACACATAATAGAGCTCACGATCTGATCGGATGGTTGATCAATGATGAAGAATCGTTCTAGGGTTAAACGATCAATATGATTGATGTTTAATCTAGTGCAAGTATTGCAGGAGGATAGATTAGCAATTTGATTACTAATTAACTTAATTTGATTAAACCAAAGGACTGAGATTAAATCTAATTAAATATTATTTAATTAGATTTGGTTTGGATTTCATTGAATCAAGTCCAATTGGTTTATTGGATAAGCCAAGTGCAAGGAAGAACTAGTCCTAGTTCAAGTAGGACTTAGGTTAACCCAATTTTTAATTTGATTAGAAAATTAGTTCAGATTTAAATATAATTTAATCTAATTTAATTAAATTTTTAATTATTTTGGGACCTAATCTAATTGGGTTGATTTGATTTTGATTTAATATGATTTGAAAAACTATATTAGATCAAGTCAAAATAAGAATCCAAGTATGACTAGGATTCTATTCCTTGCGCCACTTAATATCTCACGCCCACCCCACACCCACACACCTATTTTTTAGGATTTTTTCATGGAATCCCTTCTTTTTTTGATGTTCACATGTCCCCTCTCTCTCCCTCTCCAACTTATTTGCAATAAGTTATGGATCTGGTCAAAATAGATGGCAAGTTGTTGTGTAATTGGACTCTATGTGATAGAATCCCAACCAACTTATATTCCTTCCTTTGTAGCACCCCCCATCTAATTTCCTCATTGATTTTAATGATAAAAAGAGAGCATTTGTGTGCATATTCTAGGTGGTCCACGGTATGGGATGAGGAGGGGGCGTCCAAGTGTTGGGCGCCTCAACAACTTGCTATATATCATCCTACCGTGTCTAGAAATTTGACCTAGATAAGGCTTTTTCATATCTATTTATTTATGATGAATTTTGGTCTAAAATTTTTATGAAAAATAGATCTTTGAGAGAGGTTTTAGGTGTGTGAAAATTAGAGATAAAGGGTTCTTGGGTGTTGGATTTTCATAGATACAAAACTAGGTGTCTAGGTGAGAGCAAAGAGAAGAAGAAGAGGGTCTTCTTCTAAGGCTACTGTGTTCACCTCTTTCGTTCCTCCTTCCTTGAGTTTTCTGAGAGTGTCTCACATCTAAAAACTCCTCTCTTTCTTCTCCTCTTTGGAAGGGTCTAAATCCAGAAGAAGGAGAGATCTAATCGACCGTCAAAGAAGGATCAGCATAGTACTAGCATACTGTACTGATTTCCTGCATAAGGACTTCTGATCGTGATCGTGGGCTCATGTGGATGACTCCTAGAGGCTGGACACGTGTGTGGCTCGCAACTTCATCCTCAAGCCAAGATTAGCAAGTTAGAACATCTAACTTGCATAGGTAATAGATCTGATCTATTATTTTCATACCTGCATTAGATGTAGTGTATATACATGTTGATATGATCAACATGTTTTAATTTTTTCTTTATATTTTAATTTTTGATTTAATGACATGCCATGATCGTATAATAGATCCTAGATTTAGAATATTTTTTGATATTTAAAATTAATTTGATTATTTTTTATCTTCCACTATCAGATCTTGAAAGGTTTCAAGATATAATCCTAAAATCCTAGATCTGGTTCCTTTAATATTCCTTATACAGGTTTGAGCATTAAAGAATTTATATCATACCCTACAATTTATATCAGCTCTAGAGTCTATCAAAGCTTTGGTTTTAAAGTGATAAAATTTAATTTTGAGTAAAATTTCATAGAACCATTTTTGATCTTCATGCTTATCATTGGATTCTACAAAATCTTTATGAGAGTTGTCAATAATTAGTGGAGCTTTACCTTTATAATTCCTAGTAGCTTCTGGGATTGAATAAGGTTTAATTTCTACTATTGTTTTAGTAGAGTCTTCCTCAAATAACCTTAGCTCTATTTTAGGTAAGGTTATCCTATTTTCTATTAGGGTTTGTTCCCTAAATAGATCTTTTAGAGAATCAGATTGTTCTCTTCTAAATGATACTAGGATTGGGTTATCACCGGTATCACCGAGATTGGAAGATTCATCATAGTAAGAATATCCTTCAGAAATATTTAGTTTACAATCTAAATGATTCAATCTACCCAAAGATTCTTCCAATTTGATATCTTTCAAGGTTTCTTCCTTACATATCGCTGATCCTTTTCTCCAAAATGGCATTGATTTGTTATAAGATATTCGATTTCTTTAATACCCTTTCTTGGATGAGTCCTCGAATATCCCTTCAAAAGAGCTGTTTCTTTCTTGTCTTCAGAAATTTTTCTAGCTCTTTTATCAAAATATTTCTTTTTGGATTTTTTGTGAATCTTAAGATAAGATTTATTTGTTAGAAGTCTATCTTGATAGTAGAGATTATTAAATTTTATTCTTCTAAGTATTCACTACTGACTTAATTAATCATCAAAAAGTTTAGATCCAATAATCCAAATTTTCTGAGCTATTTTAAAACTAAGTCTGCTGCTACCAATTCCTTCATTCCTTAAATTTGGTATGATTCTTTCAAAAAATAAAGGGGGTAGTCTACAAATCAGCTCTTGATTAGGATCTGAAGATATCCTAACTATACAAATATTGAGATCTATCCAAAGACTAATTCTATATATTTGTATGATATTTATAATAATTACAAAATCTAAAGGATAATCTAAGTAATGACTTCTATTAGATTTTCTTTTAATAGTATCCAGTATCTCATTCTTTTGATAGTTAGTGAGGTGGAAATCCCATCAACTCCTTAATTGTTTCCAAAGATATGACGCTCTCTCCATTGTCTCTTCCGAATCATAAACCTTGTCAGGGTTTGACAGTATTTGATTTTCAACAAGTTCCTTAAGGTTTTGATTGAACTCAATGGTAGATGTAATATCATGGATGACTTCTGAATGCAAATCTACCTATACAAGTCTAGGATAATGGAATTCTAAGTTGAGAGTCTGTACCATTAGGTTACTCCTAAAGGTTTGGTTAGTCCTATTGCTAACATTATTTACAAAGTCAACTAAGATTAAATTTCTATTATAATTTTCACCAGATTTTTTAGATAAGACTTTATCAAACTTCTCTGATGAATAGCCTTCTTTATCTATAGAGATATAGGGTTCCTTATAGGATTCTGGTAGTTTAGAAGGCTTAGAACCTTTTATTTTATATATATTTTTTTAATTTTTATAGATTTTTTCAAAGATAAAGTAGACTTTTTTAAAGCTAAAAGATCTAATTTAGCCTTAGAATACACTACCTTACATTCATTAGACTCTAAAGGTTCTAAGGAAACTAACTCTCACTACTACAAAAATGGCCTATGGCAGCGCTTACTACGGTAGCGATTTTTGAAACCACTGCCATAGCTCCTACGGTAGCAGTTTTCATTAACTGCTGCTATAGGTCGGATCTATGGCAGTGATTTTTATAACTACTACTATAGGTCCAACATATAGCAATGGTCATAAAAAACTACAGACATATAGCGACGGCTACAAAAAATTGCTATCATAGGTCAGACCTATAGCAGCGGTTATAAAAAATCGCTACCATAGATCGACCTATAGCAGCGGTTATAAAAAATCACTACCATAGGTCGACCTATAGCAGCGGTTCATTGTAACCATTGCCATAAGTAGGACCTATAGCAGCGGTTAGTAGGAACCACTGCTATAATTTAATTTATGATAGTGGTTAATTGTAACCACTGTCATATATATTTTTTTTCTTTAAATATTATATAATTTTAAAATTTAATGTCCATCTTCACCCATTCATTATCTAAATAATTATCATTAGAGTATCGTCACAAAAGATCGCCTCGATCCAATTAGCTTCATTGATCAAAAAAATTTGATTTCAACAATCACGAACGACGATGCAATGATCTGATAGATAAAGACCTTCGATGGATCCAAAAATGTACAACGATGATCTTGGTGATGTTTGTAGCGTACTATCAAAGTTTTACTTCAATCGGATATCGTTACCTTGGTTAATTTAGTATAGGTTAGTTTCGATCGTTAAATGATAAACGAGTGATCAAAGGACCAAAAGGTGTCCGATTATGAGATAATTTTTTTTATAAATGATCTTGGCTACTACTTTAATCATTTTTTATAATGGTGATTATAAATTCAACTCGTAAAATAAAGAACGATCTAAAACTATATATCTTCTGATAACCATTCTAAAACTTTACTGATTGTTATGCTCGTACTTTTGTAATATCTACTTAACATGAATAGTTTATATGAAAATAATTTAAATTTTACTATCATCATCATATAAAATATTTAAAAATTATAATAAAGATCATTTAACTAAAAAATTATCTCATAATTAGATGCCATTTAACCCTTTGATCGCTTATTTCTAATTTAATGGTCAAAATCATTTCGTACTAAATTGATCATGATAAAGATATCTGATTTAAGTAAAACTTTGATAGTATGCTACAAATATCATCGAGATCATCGTTGCAGATTTTTGGATCCATCGAAGGTTTTCATCTATCAGATTATCGCATCATCCTTCATGATCATTGAAATCAAACTTTTCTAATCGATGAAGCTAGGGCCATCGGATCGAGGTGATCTTTTACGATGATATTCTAATGATAATTATTTAGATAATGAATGATGAAGATGGGCATTAAATTTTAAAATTATATAATATTTAGAAAAAAAATAAAAAAAAATATATTTTTCACCTATGGTAGCGGTTATCAAAAATCGCTGCTATAGATCTACAACAGCGGTTATAGAACCACTACCATAGATTTATGGTCATAATTTTGTAACCGCTGTCGTAGATCTATGATAGTGATTTGATAACCACTGCCATAGGTTAGGTTAAAAATCTTTAAATTTTTTCTTTCCTTTCGTGCGCACTCGATCTCTCTCGCTCTCTCTCTCTCTCCTCTTCGTCGTCGGTGAGGCTCCTTCCTGGCCAACATCGCTCCTCCTCCCCTCGTCGGCATCGACCCTCCTTCCCCCCAACCGACATTGCCCCTTCCCTTCCGACCGACGCCGCCTCTCCTTCCCCCTCTCTCTCCAGCCCTATCCCTCCCCCTCCCTCTCCGACCCCCCATCCCCAGCCGCCCCCCCACCCTCCATCGGATCCTCCCTCGGCCCTCAGTGAATCCCCCTCCGATGAACCCCCATCCGACCCTCCCTCGGCCCCCTGTGAAACCCCCTCCGACGAACCCCCCTCCACCCTCGCTCGCCTCTTATGAAACCCCCACCCCCGCCTCCCATCGACCCTCCCTCGGTCTCCAGCGAACCCCCCCTCCGATGAACCCCCATCAGACCCTCCTCGACCCCCTGTGAAACCCCCCATCCACCCTTGACCCTCTGTCGGCCCTCATAAAACTCCTCCCCCACACTCTATCCTCCTCCGACCCTAGTGTGAAACCAAACCCCTCCTTCCGGTGAGCCCCCTCCACCCTCCTTCGGCCCCTATGAAAACCCCCCACCACCACCACCATTCTGACCCTCCCTCGGTCGAGTGTGAAGCCTCCTTCGACCTCCTCATTCATTGTGCCCCCTCCCCCTGGCCCTCCATCCCTGGCCATCCCTGCTCTCTCTCTACTTCTATTTTTCTCTCTTCTTTATCTCACTAACTTGCTTTTATTTTATAGGTTACCTCTAGTGCCATCGTCCTCCTCTAGCATCATTGCCGACGATCCTCAGAGCTTTCAGTGCGAACCGCTCTCTATAGCCACAGGTATAATTTTTTTTTAGTTTTATAGTATTATTTGTTAATCATGTATATTTATAATAATTTATAAAATATTTATAATAAATATTATAAATATTATAATTATCTGCATGCCATAGTTTTTGGACTATACCGTGGTAGTAGCCTTGGGTCGTGCCATGTCAGTGGCTGTGGACTAGATCTATCAATGGATTGGGTTCGGATCAGAATCTGGATATTCAGATCTAGATCTAATTTTAATTACTAATACTGGATCTGAATCCAAATATTTGATGGATCTATACTTGAGAGAGGAAGGGAGGGATCCAACCTTGCCGCCATCATTAGGAGGGAGGGGGTCCAGCCACCTCGATGAGGGAGATCGAGAGAGGAAGAGTGGGAGATTAAGAGAGCGAGAGAGGGAGGGAGGGGGTCTGGCCTCATCGGCATCATTGGGAGGGATGGGGTCCGGCCTTACCGGCGAGGGAGATCAAGAAAGTGAGAGAGGGAGGGATGGGGTCCGACCTCGTCGGTGAGGAAGATCGAGAGAGGGAGAGAGGAAGATCGAGAGATGGAAAAGCTGGGAGGGAGGGGTTCGGCCTCACCACCATTGCTGACGAGAGAGATCGAAAGAGGGAGAGAGGGAGTGATCGAGGGGATGGCACACAGCCAAGCTTGCTCGGGCCATGATCGAGCCAGTTTGGGGAGGACTCTAGCTGGATGTCTTAGGCACGGAGCCGACTGTCTCAGGCATGGAGTCAGCTCAGCTTCTGAGCGAATAGAATTTGATATGTCATGATGTTATATTGATTATTGTTCATTAATGTTGCAGGTCATGATGACACCGAAATGCCATTTAGCTTTCAGCCCTACCCCTCGATGGGTTACACATAGTTCAACATTCGAGGAGTAGTCGGAGCATACTCCATCCACCTCAGCATTGGCTGCTTAGGAACCTCCATCGCCGGCATCTACTCCATCAGTAGCTAAGCCTCTACCGTCGCCCATATCTAAGGCATATGCCACTACGTAGGCATCTGAGTGTATATTTTTATTATATTAGTATAACTTTATTTTTTATATAGTATTTGTATACTTATATATTTGCATAACGTATTTGCATTGCAGGTGCATCATCTAGTCGAATATTTCATGGTCCCACACATATGGCACACATATGGAACCACCAGCATCAGGTGATAGTCTATTACGATACGGAGGGAAGGCTGGTAGGGAAGACCACATGGGAGATGCATTCCTTTTTTGGAGTGCTTGTAAGGCAGTCGGACATCATTCCCGTAGAGCCCAGAGACTGACGTTTGATGGATGTTGCCATCAGGGATCGAGTATGGAAGGAGATACGAATAAGTACGTGCATCTTATTATATTTATATATTTTATATGTTTACATTATATATGTTTGATTAGAATAATTTTATAACTGATTTTTAATAAATTTATATAGAAAAGATACGACTTTCCCAATCATGAGAGGGCTCGAGATGTCCAACTAAAGAAGATCGGGGAGTTGTACCAAGGTTACAAGATCAAGCTCCATAGAGGATGGCTCGAGCACCGATGAGACATTTTGGAGGAGCTTGTTCCCTAGATATAGGATTGTCCTCCGTGTCAATGGGAGAGGATGGTTAGACATTGGAGGAGCGAGAAGTTTGAGGTAAAATTTCTAACTTTTAAATTTTTTAATATGCTTAAAATTTTATTTAAATATTTTTTAAATATTTATTATTTATTTAAATACTTGTTAGGCTATCTTCCATCAAAATCGAGAGAATCATGCAGCCCAGGAGTATACGCACACTCTAGGCCACGAGTCTGTGGCCAATCATGTGCATAGAAAGGTAATTAATTCTAAATCTTACTAGATAAATTAAATTTATATTTTTTATCATCTTTCTGATAAATTTATTCTTTATTATAGCTGATGAGAGATGCAGTGATGCCCAACCATAGTGAGATCTTTCGATCCAACCGCACGGACAAGATGGGCAGACTGATGAACGTCACGATCAAGCATATTTTTGTAGGTATTAAATATATTAGTATATATGATTAGTATTGTAGTATTTCTTATAAAATTTTATTTTAATTTATAATTACAGGATCAGTTAGATGCGGTCGTGAGAGAGGGCCCGGATACCTCTAGGCCCCATGACCATCTGTCTCAGGTCTTGGGGCCTGAGCACTCTAGGAGAATCCGATGCAGGCTCGGACACAAGCCGATGAGCTACTGGTCCAAAGTGAGCATCTCCTCATAGACTTTCAATATCGTCGGTCGGAAGGAGCTTGAGGAGGTGTTGGCATGGGTAGATCAAGCTGCGATGCAGGCAGATCAGGCTGAGGAGCGCGCATCTCATCTGGAGGGGATCATTAGAGATATGATGTCGATGCTCAATGCACATTTTGGAGTCATGGGCTTTGAGAATATATTGGCCCGTATTCTAGCTCTAGCTTCGACTTTGGCTCCAGCTCCAACTTCAGCTCCAATTCCAACTCCAGCTCTAGGTCCACCTCCGACTTTCGGTGATGATGACGACGACGATGATGTAGATTTAGGAGACTTTTGATGTATTTTACTTTTTTTGAAAAATATTATAATAAATTTTATTCGATAATAAAATTTTAGCATTTTAGAATAATTTTTATGTTTATTATATTTTTTTATGTTATATATCTATATTTGTCAGGTAAAATATATAAAAAAATAAAAATTTTATTTTTTTAATTATTCAAGATCTATGATGGTGGTTTTATAACCACTGCCATATCCGTGCCAACTGCTGCCATAGGTCCTTGGTGCAAATGGTGCCAACCGCTGTATTAGACCTATGATAGCGGTTATATAACTGCTGCTATAGATAACCTATGGCAGCGGTTACATAACCGCTGCCATAGGTCGATCTATTGCAGCGGTATATAAATCACTACAATAGGCTATCTATGGCAGCGGTTCTAACAACCACTGTCATAGAGCTACGGTGACGGCCGCAGTAGCAGCAGTTAGAAAACTACTGCCATAGCCTATGACAATGATTTTTTGGGCTATGGCAACGATTACGAACCACTGTCGTAGCCCTTTTATATAGTAGTGTCTATGAACGAGACTGACTCTATGGACGGGATTGACTCTATGGATGAAACTGACTCTATGAATGGGACTGACTCTATGGACTTAGACTCTAATTTATCTAACTCATAAAATACATACCTAATAATAGATCTTAATCTGGCTACTAAATCTAGCTCATGATGATCTATAGTAGGAGAAGCAAGTTCAAGAGGAAGTTCATTTGTTTCTTCTTGATAAGCATACCCTTTTTTTAATTGAAAGGTTTTTGATAGGGATTTTCTGATTAGACTCTTCCAACTGCAATCCTACAGAGTCAAGGGCAAGGTTAGAGAAGCTTTCTTGCCCCTCAACTTGAACTAATCTACCTTAGTGGTATCTTCTATTTTATCAATAGATATTTTAGAAGGACTAGCTTCTAGACTAGGGCTACCTATTTTTTCTTCTACCTTGGTTGGGTTTAGAAGATAAACAGATTTCTCGGCAAGACTACCATCAATCTTCCAAGACTGAAAAAGCAAGTTAATTTTAAATGTTTGTACTTCAGGCTTAGCTTTTTCATGACCCTTAGGATAATATTGATCAAACAAATCAAAGAAGAGAATGTGTCTCTCTTTGGCCCTTATTTGGCTGAACTAGATTTCTCTAATAAAGTTTCTTTGAGTTCGATTATGGCAGCTAAAGAACTACTTTTTTCTTTTAAGATAATTATCGTATTTGGAATCATTTTTAAGTAGTTTTTTTATTAATCTAAAACTCAGCAATCTCAAGATCAGGAAGATAAGGTCTATGAATATTATGAGCTAATTTTGTAATCTTTATTTTTAGGTTGCCAGAAGGATCTTAATACATATCTAGAGTAGTTATTATCTTATATTTATTTGAACTATTTTTTAACTCCTTGATGGTTATAGAATATGATTTTTTTGTAGATATTGTCCTTAGAAAGATAGGTTACTCACCATCCTCAGGCCAAGTTGTGCAGGCAAAAAGAGATTGGAGGATACCAGCCATACCTCACCCTCATAAATCCATGACTTACTGATCCTAATACATATGCCTATCCATCAGCTAAATCAAACGGGTCCTTACCGCATGGCGACTGTACATATGAAAAATGAAGTTGTGGGAACAAGTCTTTTATCGAAATACTTCTTTTTGGATTTTTTGTGAGACTTAGAATATGGTTTATTTGTTAGAATTCTATCTTGATAGTAGAGATTATCTAATTTTACTCTTCTAAGTATTCTCTGCATACTCAAAGTAACATCAATTAGTTCAGATCCAACAATCCAAGATTTTTAAGATATTATACAACTAAGTCTACTGCTACTAATTCCTTCATTCCTTAAATTTGGTCTGATTCTTTCAGAGATCAAAGGGGTAGTCTGCAAATAAGCTCTTGATCTGGATCTGAAGATATCTTAACTATACAAATATTGGGATCTATCCTAAGACTAATTCTATACATTTGTATGATATTTACAATGATTACAAAATCTAAAGGATAATCTAGGTAATGGCTTCTATTAGATACTCTTTTGATAACATCTAGTATCTCATTCTTTTGATAGTCAGTGAGATGGTAATCCCACCAACTCTTCAATTGTCTCCATAGAAATGATGCTATTTCCATTGTCTCTTCTGAATGATTATAACTCTTGTCAGAATTCGAATTTAATACCTCTTGATTTTCAACAAATTCTTCAATATTTTGATCGAATTCAATGGCAAATGTAAAATCATGGATGACTTCTAAATGCAAATCTACCTGGACAAGGCTAGGACAATGAAATTCTAAGTTGAGAGTCTGTATCATTAGATTATACCTAAAGATTTGATTAGTTCTATTACTAATATTATTTATAGAGTCAACTAAGACTTAATTTCTATTATTTTCTTTAGATTTTCAAATAATACTTATTTGTTATTGGGTTTTGTTGGTTTAGAAGGCTTAGAACCTTTTATTTGATATTTTTTTTCTAATTTTTATAGATTTTTTCAAAGATAAAGCAGACTTTCTTACAGCTAAAAGATCTAATTTAGCCTTAGAATGCACTACCTTACCTTCATTTTTTCTAATTATTTTATTGGATTCAGACTTTAAAGGTTCTTAGGGGACTGACTCTATAGAGATCTTAATCTAGCTACTAACTTTATGGATCTTGGTCCTAATTTATTTAATTCATAAAATACATACCTAATAATAGATCTTAATCTAACTACTAAATCTGGCTCATTATGATCTATAGTAGGAGAAGCAGGTTCAAGAGAAAGTTTATTAGTTTCTTCTCGATAAGCATACCAATTTTTTATTGGAAGATGTTCAATAGGAATTTCATCAATGTCTTTTGATGAATAATCAGACTCTTCCTCCTGCATTCCTATGGTATTAAGGACAAGGTTAGAGAAGCTTTCTTACCTCTCAACCTAAACTAAGTGATCTAGCTTAGTGATTTTTTCTTTTTTATCAGTAGACACTTTAGAAGGACTGGCCTCTAAATTATGACTATCTATATCTTCTTCTACCTTGGTTGGGTTTAAAAGATGAATAGGTTTTTCAGCAAGACTACTATCAATCTTCCAAGACTGAAAAAGCAAGTCAACACTTAATATTTGTATTTTAGGCTTAATTTTTTCAAGACCCTTACGATAATATTGATCAAACTAGTTAAAGAAGAGAATATGTCTCTCTTCAGCCCCCATTTGGCTGAACTAGATTTTTCTAATAAAGTTTCTTTGAGTTCGATTATGGGAGCTAAAGAACTGCTTTTTTCTTTTAAGATAATTATTAGATTTGAAATTATTTTTAAGTAGTTCTTTATTAATCTGGAACTCAGCAATCTCAAGATCATGAAGATAAGGTCTATCAACATTATGAGCTATTTTTGTAATCTTTATTTTTTGATTGCCAGAAGAACATAATTCATATCTGGAGTTGTTATTATCTCATATTTATCTAAACTATTTTCTAACTTCTCTTTGGTTATAGAATATGATTTTTTTTATAGACATTATCGGTAGAAAGATAGGTTACTCACCATCCTCAGGCCAAGTTGTGCAGGCAAAAAGAGATTGGAGGATACCATCCATACCTCACCCTCATAAATCCATGACTTACTGACCCTAACACATAAATGCCTATCCATCAGCTAAATCAAATGGGTCCTTACTGCACGATGATTGAACAGATGAGAAATGAAGTCGAGGGAACAAGTCTGCTACGAAAACCTCCATATAATCAGATACCAATCCCTTCCCCCGGTCAGAAAAAAATAAGGCTCTAATACCAGATGATTCGGGCCCCAGAAAGAAAACCTCAAATTCGAAGCGATACGGAGATCCAACGTATCAGCTTATGCTAGGCAACCGAGCTGGAATCCACCAATCTGGATGGTATAAGATGGACGAAGCATCTCTTACCAACAATCGAGGCCAAATACCAATTATGCCACACTAAAGGATGAGCTCCAAAGTATACGATACTGTCCGTGTATGTATATGATACAACCCAGAACCCAGGAGTGAAAGTGTAAGTTGGACACTTTAACAAGAGGAGAAAACAACAACCTGAGGTAAAGTAAATAGATAATAACTATGACTACCTAAGATGACCCACATGCAACAAAGATAGATAAGATGGATATATACTAAAGACAAACAGACCATAAAGACCTGCAAGCAAGCATGCAAATAAAAGAACAAAAGCACTCAGACAAGTATGCAAACAGACTCAATAAAATAGATAGACTCTAATAGACACATAAACTGACTAAAAGGAAAAGATTACTTTTATATTTTTTTAGATTTAAAATATAGTAACAAACTAATAACTGAATATTTTTATTTCTTTTGATATAAAAACAAACAACTAAAATAAATCTCTAATTAATTAGTTAATAGTTAAACAAACTAACACATAAAACACTTAAACAAGTTACTATACAAGTTTCTATCATACTTAAGGCTGATCAGTAGTTCTTATTCAGCCCTGGTGATTGCACGATTGGTTATAATGCAATCAAGATACTAAGGGTATTGGGAGGAGGTATTTGGATTGTTTATCCTGACTGCATAGTTGTTTACAATGCAGTCTCAACCAGCCTTAGGATTAGTTTATCCTTCAGGATTGACTATTGTTTATAGAACAACCCTGTGTGTAGTACTTGGATAGTTTTTCTCATATTATAGTACCCTCATTTATAGTACTGTGTTGTGGTTTCTACAGCAGTACTATTTTATCTGCTCCAGTATTGCGTAGTGATTTCTACTACAGTACCGAGCTATAGTGCTGAATAGTAACTATGAACAGTAACTATGAATAGTAATGATGAATAATAATATGAATAGTAATTAAGCACTAATTATGAAGAAAATACACTTTATTTATATAAAGATACTTACATTAGTGCTGAAGAAGCTTAAAAGCACAACATACAAGCTTAATCACACTTATTTACATACCAGACATGCCAAGCATACTTGATATAAGCTAATACATACAAACACACTTTAAGCATACTTACATATTTAAAAAAGAGCTTTGGCAGAGTTTTCCTTCTGAGGAAGGAGAAGATGAATAGTGAAAAAAGAAAAGGAATGGACAAGTGAAGGAAAGGGCTAACAAAGGCAAGAGGAGAAGGTTAGAGTAGGAGAAAGATGTCTCATAAAGCTTGAAGGTGTCTTTCTAATGAGATTATTATAGGTGAAGTGGAAGGTTAGAGGATTAGGATGAAGTGAAAGTTTAACTAGGAGTGGTAGATGGCATCTTCATAGTGGATGAATTAGTGGTAGATGGAAGAAGAGAAGATGAAAAGAGGATGAGAAGAAGAGAGGATAAGGGAAGGAAGGAAGAGAAGGAAAGAAGAGAGGAAGAAAGAAAGAAAAACTCTACCTTAGCTTTGGGAAGTAGCAAAAGAGAGAAGAGAAGAGACTCTCAAACTCTCTAGGTGGAGCCTTTCTACACTCGATCGCTTAGGCAATCGACCGCTGCTCACTTCACCTCCTCCTCTAGCCAAAGTCCTTTCCCTCTATTTATAGATGAGGAAGGGGCGGTGCAGACTTTATTTGGTTTGGAGTCTGTAGATTTTAAACTGATTGAAGTCCAAATTTTTCTGTAGCTATCATTTCCTGTAATTACTTTTGTCAAAGAATCTTCCTGTAGATCATTGTGCGTCACTTCAGGAGTACTATAGGCTGTTACTTATCATTTTTGAAATTCTTTTGTAGGCTGATTGGCAGGTTTTGTTGGCCACTGATTATTTGTCGGTTAAACAGTAATGATTTTTATTAGCCGTAGTGGGAGGCAAATGAATTTTGAAAGTAGTACCTATAGGAAAATGTTCTACTATAGTTTTGGTAGAGGATTAGTAAGAAAACATTTTTCTTTTTTTTTTTTAATGAGAAATATAGTTTTCTTCTCACTTCAGGATGGTAGGTCATAAGATCATCATTGTTGTAAGCTTCTCCTAGCTCTTCTTTTATTCTTGGAAGTCTAAAGGACGAAGCTCTATGCTATTGGCAATCTTCTCTAAAATATTTTCCATATATTTGTCTATAGGGCGACGAGGCTCTACCGAAATCTTCTTTGGCTATTTCCTCATTGCTATTAGGGGGATCCATTAATAATTTTATAGGATGTAGATAATGAGATCCACTCAGAGCCTTTTCAGTGTCAGTCCTTGAAGTATTGGTCCTTCACCAAAGTGATTCCATCTTTTAACGTACATTCTTTTGGTTAAGAAAAATGAAAATCGATCTACTTTTAAGTCAAAGTTCCATTTGAGAATCCATGGACATCAATTTTTTGCATAGAACTTCATAAGATTGAAATCTTCAAGATCACAATGTCTTCTAATAATTTTAGACTTCATATTTTCAGAGAGCATCTCAAGATTTATCCCAAATTTCATCCACCAGTTACAATAAAACCAGACAGGCAGGTGTTCACAAAATTTGAATTTGTGAACCAAGAATGCTTATAATCTGAGTTCTGAATGTGAATGAGGTTAGTCCAAGCATCTTGATAATCCCAATAAGTGATTTTCTCATCTCCTTGATTTCTTATCTTCACAATCTTTGTAGAATTGGGGTTGAACTCTGAATCTCAGTTGCCAAGAGTTAAGACCTTTATGATAAGTAGTTTTGAGAAGGCCACTTCTCCATTCTTTTGATAATTGTGATGGATATGAATGCTTTTGGTTTGAGTGAGGATTTCTTCATAATGGACTTGAGTTCTTTTATTGACTTTAGAGATGTGGAAATTTTCTTTTGGGAGGTAATTTATTTGATCTCTGATATTGGAATTCAAATCATGGGCTTCAAGAGGGAAAAGGATTTCTTTGGGTTTGAATTTATATGGACAGAATGGATCTAGGTATGAAGGGACATGAGAAGGAGATTCTTGCCTTACCTGACCATTTGATCTAAAAAACTGACTTCCTTGAGATCGAATTCCTCCAAAATATGATTCCTTATTAAAAGATAATAGAGTTAGTTTGTTAAATAAGGTATCATCCTTATAAGATTGTTTTGCTTTGCAATAATAGTTAGGCTTTTCACAAAGGTTGAAAAGAGTGATCCAGAAGAACTCAATATTGATTTTTCTTAGGTAGCTTTAATATTTTCCTTTATTTTCTTGAGAGTGTTTCCTACTTTTACACAATATTTTGCCAAAGAAATGATAGATTTACAAAATTTCTTTTTCTGGTTGAATGCAAGATCGCCATTTCCTCGATAAGAGAATAACATTCTAGGGAAAGTCTAGGATTGAAGAAAGAAGGACATTCTTGCTCAGAATAGAAAATAATATATTTATCAAGGATATAAGAATATGAAATTAATTCTTGTTCTGACCTTAGATCCATATCTAAAATCTTATTAAATAAGCTTGTTGGAGGCAAGATTATTCTATCATTATTCCAATAAGATTCTCCAGACTTAAGATTATAGTTATATAGAGGTTTCGTTGGTGAAAATTTTTTATAATATCATTATAAAGATTTGCAATATTATCAAGATACTTCCAAAATTCATATAATAGTATTTCACTTAAGAGCATTTTAGCTAGTTCTAGAACTTGCTCTAAAGGAAGGTTTTTATCTTCTATCTAGATATTTACTTGAAGTGGTTTTAAATTCATCTAAGGTATTATAAGTCCACTTCTAATTATCTTTCTAAAGAAATATTGCAGAAATCTCCAATGTTTTTTGTCATATAGATATATTATCAAAAAGTGAGAGTAAGGTAGAAAGATTTGAATTATTTCATAATTCAATACTGTAAGCCATTTGGAATAACATTGAGACCCTTTAATCTTTTTTACTATATTTTATCTAATGGGATCTGGTGTTTCAACCATTGGAATAACTCGTCTAAGGCCTTATGATTGATTATAAATTTTAATTATTTTCCTTCTTAAATTAATCTTGAACTTATTTTTTCCTATATTAGACTCTCTAGTTACGAGGGATAATTCATTTAAGTATTTTACTTCAACTTCTTTTCTTAGCTGGTTGAAGAGAGACTCTTCAGGATAGAAATTTAATATTATCTTTTCACCATTAATCTTTGTAATAATAACTTTGTCTGTAACAATGAAAGGTTTTATTGAAGTTATTAAGGGGTTTTCTAATATAACTTCATGAGTTAGGGTTTTGACTTAAAAGAGGAATGTTTGGATGTAGGTGTTTCCTACACAAACATAAACATTAGAGATTTTATGTCTTACCCTAAGGTTTTTTCCATTTGCCATTCTAATATTTTGAGTTATTTTCTCAAAATATTTTAAAAAAATTAAGTTTTTCTTAATACAATTTATATCAGCTCCAGAGTCTATCAAAGCTTTGGGTTTAAAGTGATAGCCTCTAATTTTAAGATTTTATAGAACCATTTTTTATCTTCATACTTAACACTGGATCTTAAGAAATCTTAAGAAATTTTTTATCTTCATTTATTAATGGTGCTTTTTCTTTAGAATTTCTAGTGGCTTCTAGGATAGGGTTATCACCAAAATTGAAAGATTTATCAAAGTAAGAGTATCCATCATTGCCACAGAATTCTTCCAAATTGATATTTATTAAGGTTTCTTCTATAGATATCATATTAGCTTGTATCAAGCATGCTTGGCGTGTTTGGTATGTAAATAAGTGTGATTAAGCTTGTACGGTTTACTTTTAAGCTTTTCTCGGCAATAATGTAAGTACTTCTCTATAAATAAGGCATGTTTCCTTCCATAATTAGTGTTTAACTACTATTCATATTTAATATTCATAATTACTATTCATAGTTACTATTCATCACTATAGCTCGGTACTGTAGTAAAAACCACTTCACAGTACTGGAGCAGATATAATAGTACTGCTATAGAAATCGCTACACAATACTATAAATGGGGGTACTATAGTATGAGGGGAACCACGTAAATCTATCATTTCTTTGGCAAAATATTATGTAAAACTAGGAAACACTCTCAAGCAAATAAAGGAAAATATTAAAGCTGCCAAAGAAAAATCAACATTGAGTTCTTCCTACTGGATCACTCTTTTTGACCTTTGTGAAAAGCCTAACTATTATAGCAAAGCAAAACAATCTTATAAGGATGATACCTTGTTTAACAAACTAACTCTATTATCTTTTAATAGGGAATCATATTTTGGAGGAATCCAATCTCAAGGAAGTCAGTTTTCTAGATCAAATAGTCAGGTAAGGCAAGCATCTCCTTCTCTTGTCCCTTCATACCCAGATCAAATCTATCCATATAAATTCAAAGCTAAAGAAATCCTTTTCCCTCTTGAAGCCCGTGATCTAAATCTCAATATCAGAGATCAAATAAATTACCTCCCAAAAAAAAATTTCCACATCCCTAAAGTCAATAAAAGAACTCAAGTCCATTATGAAGAAATCTTCACTCAAACCAAAAGCATTCATATCCATCACAATTATCAGGAGAATGGAGAAGTGGCCTTCTCAAAACTCGTTATCATAAAGGTCTTAACTCTTGGCAAATGGGTTTCAGAGCTCAACCCCAATTCTACCAAGATGGTGAAGATAAGAAATCATGGAGATGAGAAAATCACTTATTGGGATTATCAAGATGCTTGGACCAACCTCATCTACATTCAGAACTTAGATTGTAAGGATTCTTGGTTCATAAAATTCATATTTTGTAAACACCTGCCTGTCTGGTTTTATTGTAACTGGTGGATGAAATTTGGGATAAATCTTAAGATGCGCTCTAAAAATATGAAGTCTGAAGTTATTAGAAGACATCGCGATCTTGAAGATTTCAAGAAGTTCTATGCAGAAACTAGATATCCATGGATTCTCAAATGGAACTTTGACTTAAAAGTAGATCAATTTTCATTTTTCTTAACCAGAATAATGTATGTTAAAAGATGAAATCTCTTTGATGAAAGACCAATACTTCAAGGACTGACACTGGAAAAGGTTTTGAGTGGATCTCATTATCTACATCCTATAAAAATTATTAACGGATCCCCCTAACAGAAATGAGGAAATAGCTAAAGAAGATTTCGGTAGAACCTCGTCACCCTATAGACAAATATATGAAAAATATTTTAGAGAAGATTGCCAACAGCATAGAGCTTCATCCTCTAGACTTCCAAGAATAAAAGAAGAGCTAGGAGAAGCTTACAACAATGATGATCTTATGACCTACCATCCTGAAGTGAGAAGAAGACTATACTTTTGATAAGAAAAAAAAAGAAGAAAAGTATTTTCTTACTAACCCTCTACCAAATCTATGGTAGAATGATTTCCTGCAAGTACTACTTTCAAAATCAGTTTGCCTCCCACTACGGCCAATAAAAATCATTAATACTCAACTAACAAATAATCAGTGGCCGACCAAAGCTATCAATTGGCCTACAAAAGAATTTAAAAAATAATAAGTAATGGCCTATAGTACTCCTGAAGTGATGCATAATGATCTACAAAAGGATTCCTGATGGAAGATTCTCTGACAAAAATAACTATGGGAAAATCCAGACTTTAATTAGTTTAAAATCCATGGACTCCAAACCAAGTAATAAACTCTGCACCGCCTCTTCCTCATCCATAAATAGAGGGAAAAGGCTTCAGCTGGAGGAGGAGAGTCCCTTCTCTTCTCTCTTTCGCTACTTTCTAAAGCTAAAGTAAAGCTTCTCTTTCTTTCTTCCTCTCTTCTTTCCTTCTCTTTTTTCCTTCCCATATCTTTTCTTCTTCTCATCTTCTTTTCATCTTCTCTTCTTCCATCTACCACTAGTTCATCCACTATGAAGATGCTACCTACCACTCCTAGTTAAACTTCCACTCCATCACTTCTTTGTATAAATACCTCATTTAAGTGAAGACCTAGGAAGCAACATCCGAATCCTTCTCTAGAGAACCTTCTCCTCTTCTAACCTTCTCATCTTCCCATTGTTAGCCCTTTCCTCCATTGGTCCATTCCTTTTCCTTTTCCACTATTCGTCTTCTTCTTCCTCAGAAGGAAAACACTGCTAAAGCTCTTTTGTAAATATGTAAGTATGCTTAGAGTGTGTTTAGTATGTATTAGCTTATATCAAGTGTGCTTGGCATGTTCGGTATGTATGTGTGATTAAGCTTGTATGGTGTGCTTTTAAGCTTTTCTCAGCACTAATTTAAGTACTTCTCTATAAAAAAAAGCATATTTTCTTTCATAATTAGTATTTAATTACTGTTCATATTTACTATTTATAGTTACTATTCATAGTTACTGTTCAGTATTGTAGCTCGGTACTGTAGCAGAAATCACTGTGCAGTACTAGAGCAGATATAATAGTACTGCTTTAAAAACCAGTACACAGTACTATGAATGCGGGTTCTATAGTATGAGGGAAACCATCCAAGTACCACATAGGATTGTTCTATAAACAATAGTCAATCCTAATGGGTAAATCCTAAAGGTAGTAGAGACTGCATTTTAAACAACCGTACAGTAAAGATAAACAATCCAAATATCTTCTCCCAATATCCTTAGTATCTCGATTGCATTGTAGCCAACCGTGCAATCACTTTGCTGAATAAAAACTATTAATCAGCTAACTATTGATTAGTATGTTAGTAGTTAGTTTATTTGACTGTGTATGTTAACTATTGAGTTTATAACTATTATTTAGATATTGCTTAATATTAACTAGTTTATAGTTAATTATTGCTTAATTTTAGTGTGTCTATCTTCATTAGTTTTTAGTTTGCTTTAAATCAGAAAAAATCAAAAAATATTTAGTTATTTGTCTATCTGCATAGTATTCATCTGTCTGAGTTATTAGCATCTATATGCATGCTTATTTGAGTGCTTTTCCTCTGTTTCATCTGCATGCTTGCTTATGAGTCGGTCTTGTCTGTCTTTGGGTCATGTCCATCGTCTAAGGCAGTCATAGTTATTATCTATTTGCTCTACCTCGAGCTGTTGTCTTCTCCTGTTGTTAAAGTGTCCAACTTACACTTTCACTCCTAGGTTTCAGGCTGTATTGTATATGTACATGGATAGTATCATATACTTTGGAGCTCATCCTTTATGTGGCGTAATTGGTATTTGGCCTTGGTTGTTGGTAAAAGATGCTTCATCCACCTTATACCATCTAGATTGGTGGATTCCAGTTTGGCTGCCCAGCGTAAGCTGATATGGTGGATTTTCGTGTTGCTCTGGATTTGAGATTTCCTCTCTAGGGGCCTGGATCATCTAGTATCAGAGCCATGTTCTTTTTTGTGCTGGGGGAAAGGGATTGGTGTCTGATTATATGTAGATTTTCGTACCGGACAAAGATGAATAGTGGAAAAGGAAAAGAAATGGACAAGAGAAGGAAAGGGCTAACAAAGGAAAGAGAAGAAGGTTAGAAGAGGAGAAAGATGTCTCAGAGAGGTAGAAGGTGTCTCTCTGATGAGACTTTTATAGGTGAAGTGGAAGGTCAGAGGATTAGGATGAAGTGAAGGCTTAACTAGGAGTGGTAGATGGGATCTTCATAGTGGATGAACTAGTGGTAGATGGGTGGAGAATATGAGAAGAGAAGAAAAGAAGAAGAAGATAAGATGAGAAGAAGAGAAGATGAAGAGAAGATTATTGAAGGAAAGAAGAGAGGAAGAAAGAAAGAGAAGCTAAGCCTTAGCTTTGGAAAGTAGCAAAAGAAAGAAGAGAAGAGACTCTCAAACTCTCTAGGTGGAGCCTTCCCATAATTGGTCGATTAGGCACTCAATTGCTCACTCCACCTCCTCCTTTAGCTAAAGCCCTTCCCCTCTATTTAGATGAGGAAGGGGCTATGCAGACTTCACTCGGTTTGGACTCATGGATTTGAAATTTGTTGAAGTTCGAATCCTATAGCTATCTTTTTCTGTTGTTGTACCATCAGGAATCTTTCTATAGATCGTTATGCATCACTTCAGAAGTGCTGTAGGAAATCTTCCTGTAGATCATTATGCATCATTTCAGGAGTACTATAGGCCATTATTTGTCATTTTTGAGATTCTTTTGGAGGCTAGTTGATAGCTTCTGTCGATCATTGATCATTCACTTGATAGGCGAATAATGATCTACTTGGCACAATTTTGCTCTAGATTTAGAAACAAAGTTGTACCTACAAGAAAATATTCTACCATGGTCTTGGTAGAGAGTTAGAAAGAAATTTTTTTTTTTGATGATCGATCAATCGATCACTTTCCTTCTGGATTGAGTCTAGAAGTAACTTTGTTTCTGGAGGATAGAAGACCCCACCGAAGTATTTCTTGCTGAATTTATTATGGGTAATTTTCTATATTCAGTAATGGCTCCCACGAACTTCCCCAAGCTTCTTCTCCTTCTTTTATACATTAATTTGAGTAGTGATCCAAATTCTTCAATCACTCCAACACTTTTGAATTTTTCTTTTCTAGGCTTCTTGATAAACTTCAAGATAGGAGAATTTTTTATATTCTTCAAAGTCGAATTCTTTTGGAAGTTCTTCTTCACCTCTGTTGGTGAGAGAAATATGGTCTTCTTCTTTGAATCTATAAATATCATAAAGCTAGAAGGGATAGTTTACTTCTACCACTTTTCTTATTTCCATGCCACTAAAGATTTCGACTCCTAATAAATCTTAGCAATTTCTTCCAACTTCATAGAGTACTTCACTAACTATTGCTGAAAATGTACGTAGACTGACAAAAGGATCAACCAAGATAACTTGTACTAGTTCTTTATAGACAGCTCTGATTTCATTCTTCTTTGTATAGTCATTGATGAGAGGAAGATACAATTTTGGATAACTGCATCCATTAATAAGAAACATCTTCAAATCATTAAAAAATTTCTTTGCTTCATTAGGTTGAGTTGCTCTCAGAAGGATATCTTCAAGAAGTTCAAGGTTTAAGACTTCTTGGGCCATTTTCCAGTAGTTAAGCTTTCTTAGTTTAACCATAGCTGGTGTCTCTACTAGATCACAGATTTGGTAGAGAGAAACTAGTTCAAGAGTAATCTAATTTGACTACCCTCCAACTAACTTAATTTATTCTCTTATTTTTATCAAGGACGTTTCTTTATCAGATTAATGGTCTGCAAGGAAATCATGGCTTTCTTGAAGTCTCTTTTTTTATTTAAAAAATGAGTTTTCCATACTTGATCGATTAAGTCAAAAGTTTTTTGAGCGAGTCCTGGATTGTAAAATGAGGGGATAGAGTTCTCATTAAATTCTTTGGGAAGTCTTCTTCTTTCAGGGATAGTTCTTTTGTTCAAAATGGCCTTCTTGTAATTCATTTTCCTGCAAAAATTTTCATGATAAGAAGTCAGGTAGTGAACTAGTATCTCTTTTAATATATTCAATATTGAAATCAAAAATAGAAAGAATAGCTTGTCAACAAGCAAATATCTATTTAGAAACTAAATTTTCAACATCCTTTTGTAAAACATCCTTTGCCACCTTACAGTCGATGCGAAGAAGGAATAACAATTTAACAGTTCTCCTTGAAATTTTGTAATAACTTTAATGATGGAAAAAATCTCATTTTTAATAGTAGAATAATCTTTCTGAGTATCATTCCATGCCCAAGAAGTAAAATGTACTAGACTTTCTTTACCATCTATTTTTTATTTTAATATGCCACCATAACCAAGATCAGACGAATCAGTTTCCATAATTTTAGGAGCATCTTGATGGGTAATATTCAGATAGGGAAGATGTTTTACCTTTTCTTTGATCCTTTTAATGGCCATAGTATGTTATTCACTCCAGGTGAGTGGATTCTTTTTTAATCGATCAGTCAAAATCTTTCTATCTTTTGCAAGAAATTCATAGAAATTGAAGACATAATTTAAATAGCCTAAGAACTTTTGTAGTTGTTTTTTGTCTTCGATTTCATCATGGAACTTATCAGCAAATAATCCATGTTAACGGGTGAAATTTGGTCATATTTTATACTACTATAAAAAGGGGCTACGACAGTACATACTATGGCAGAGATTTTCGAAACCGCTGCAATAGGTTCCTATAACCACTGCCATAGGTCTAACCACTGCTATAGATCCAATCTATGGCTGCGGTTACACTGAACCACTGCTATAGGTCTAATATATGGTAGTGGTTTACTCTAACCGCTGCTATAGGTCAATCTATGGTAGTGGTTACATGTAACCTCTACCATAAGTCAAACCTATAGCAGTGTTTAAAATAACCGCTGCAATAGATGCGACTTATAGCAATGGTTCCATGTAACCGTTGTCATATCTTTTTTTCATATTTTTACTCTAAATATTATATAATTTTAAAATTATCTAAATAATTATCATTAGAATATCATCACAAAAGGTCATCTCGATCTGATGGTCTTAGCTTCATTGATCAGAAAAATTCGATTTTGATGACCATGAATGACAACGTGATGATCTGATAGATGGAGACCTTTGATGGATTCAAAACCCTACAACAATGATCTCGATGATGTTTATAGCATACTATTATCACGTACGAAGGGATCTCAGAGCAAATCCCAATAACGTGCAGCTCCGTCAGCTCTTCATAGGGTAGAAGAGAACTGATCAACCTCCCTAGCATGAGAACCTAGTCTCTATGACTTAGACCACGCCCAACAATAATAGAATATAGTAGAATGTGACATCAGAAAACACCATGAAGAAGAAGAAGAAATAAGGGGAAGAGAACTTTTATGAAATAACCACTCGCTGGTTTACAATAGAAGCTCTCCCGGTCTCTCGATCTCTCATAGATATAAGAGAATCCTTAGATGATCTCTTTCTTTCCCTCTCTCTCTTGATCTCTAAACCCACCCTTAAGTGTCCTTTTATATAAGAACAACCCTAGGTTACAAGTCCCTCACGAACTCAACTCTCTAAGTACAAGATAAGGATAAACTCAGAATCTCCATTCTCACAGGACTTTGCGTAGTCAAATAAAACTGCCAAGTTCGTGATCCGAACGAATTTGGATTACAATGAAACTTGATCCGTTGGATTCAAAATGAAAAATTCTTTAAGATAATGCCTTACCCACTTTGAACTAACTTTTATAAAGTTCCCAAAATGTCACACAATGTTGCATGGGTAAACTTCATTTTGTTATGCCTCATTGCACTAGCTTCTTTGCTGACCAATGTACATCTTGAGACATGTGCCCCCGACCCCATTCTCTTGAGTACTTCTTATAGATCTTGTACACATTTCTCTAGATAATTCTAGAGGTTAGATTTGATGTCCAAGTTGCCCAAATCTCAAGAGAGTGTAGTCAGACCTCGAACCCATCCAATGACCCGATCTAGTTTGCACCTTGACCCGTGTTTGGTCCAACCCCGATTTGAGGAGCCGTGACACCCTCCCCCACCTAAGCCGAAGTCGCCTCTGATGAGGCTAGGTGGAACTTGTTGATGATATCTTCAAACTGCCATAGTTCATCACCATACTCCCAACTCACTTCTGAGTCTGCTAGTCCTCTCCATCGGACTAAGTACTACCCTCGACTGCCCTTCTTCCTATTCGCCTTGATTTTATAAACCTTCTTGGTGTAATGAACTCTTACGGCCACTGGAGCTCTCCCACTTTGAGCCTGAGAAGGGTCGATTATGGCTTCTTTGAATGGCTTCAACAGAGACATGTGGAACATTGGATGCACTTTCAACTTGGAAGGCAGTAACAATCGGTACGCAGTCTCTCCAATTTGATTGGAGATGATGAAGGAGCCTTCATACCTCCTCACGAGTGCTTTGTGGTCGCTCGACTTCAATCTCATGTGATGGTAGAGTTTCACCAATACCTGATCACCAATCTGAAACTCAGCTGCATGCCGCTTTATGTCAGCCCACTTCTTCATCCGTTTGGTCGCCTTCAATCAGAAGACCTGAACCAAATCTGTATCCTCCTTCAAATCCCTCATGATCCTATAGGCGATTGGGCTATGTCCCACGTAATCCACTGTGATACTTCCTGGAGTGTCTGGTTGCTGCCCTGTTATCACCTCAAATGATGATTTATTGATCAACTTCGATTGCTACAAGTTGTAACTGAATTGGGCTTGGTCCAAGAGTCGCACCCAATCCTATTGATTGGCATTCACGTAGTGCCTCAAATACATCTCCAGTAATACATTTGTTCATTCTATTTGGCCATCAGTCTGAGGGTGGAAAGTCGTGGACATCTTCAGCTCTGTTCCGAGTATCCGAAATAACTCAATTCAGAATCTTCCAATGAAGCGAGCATCACGATCAGAAATAATGCTCCACGGTATCCCCTAATATTTCACCACATATATGAAGAACAACCGCACCACGTCCTCCGCATGGCAAGTAGTAGGTGCTGTAATGAAGACTCCATACTTCGAGAAGTGATCCACCACTACCATGATAGAGCTATACTCTTCCACTGGAGGTAACCCGATGATGAAGTCCATGGAGATGCTCTCCCATGGATGCTCTGGTGTAGGCAATGGCTCCAACAACCCCATGGGCGGCTGATGTTCAACCTTATCTTGTTGGCATATTAAGCAAGTGCGAACATACCCCTCGATATCATCTCGCATATTTAGCCAAGAGTAGCTATGTTCTATGAGAGCTTGGGTCCGATGCACCCCCGATGTCCTGCCCACATAGAATCATGATGCTCTAACAGCACCTCGTGCCTTAGCCCTTTGCCTGAAGGCACATAGACACACCATCCTTGAGTCAAAATCAGTCCACCTTCGATCCAAAAATGGTGCGCCTTGCCGTCCTTGATGAGTTCACCCATGGATGTGGCCCATGGATCCTTCTCCATCTTGGTCCTGACCCACTCCATTATGTCACTTGCTAGTCCAGAAGTGGAAGAAACCACAGCCAACTATGCCTTTCTACTTAAGGCATTAGAAACTGAATTGGTTCGGCCTGGCTTATACTCGATGTGAAAATTGAATTCAGTAAGAAATTACTGCCATCTCGCTTGCTTTGGGGTGAGCTTTGGCTAGATTTGGAAGTAGCTTGTGGCCACGTTGTCCGTGCACACCACAAACTTGAATCCGAGGAGGTAATGGCGCTAGGTTCTAAGGCAATGCACAATCGCTGTCATCTCCTTCTCATGAATCGTATACTTACACTCAGTGTCGTTCAACTTCCGACTCTCGTAGGCCACTGGGTGTCTTTCCTGCATGAGCATCTCTCCAATGGCAAAATCTGATACATCCATATGAACTTCAAAAGAAACCAAGAAGTCCAGTAGCATGAGGATCGGCTCCTCTATGACTGCCTGCTTGAGATGATCGAACACCTTCTGACATTGATCCAACCACCACCATGGTCGACCCTTCTTCAACAAATCCATTAATGGGGTGCATAACTTCAAATATCCCATGATGAATCTCCTATAATAATTTGCCAAACTAAGAAAAGAGCGTAAGTGTGTAACACATGTAGGTACCTCCCATTCGGCTATGGCTGAAATCTTGGAGGGATCCATCATAAGCTTTCCATCCCCAATGATGTGCCCGATGAACGGCATCCTTCATTGCACAAACACGCACTTCTCCTTCTTCACAAAGAGCTGGTGTTGCCATAGGGTGGAGAAGACTTGCCTCAAATGCGCCACATGCTCGTCCAACATCAGACTATAGATAATAATATCATCCAAGTATACTACCATGAATTTATCGATAAAATCATGGAGTACATGTTGCATCAAAGCACAGAAGGTTGCAGGAGCATTGGTGAGGCCGAAAGGCATGATAAGGTACTCGAAGCTCCCATACCTTGTCACACATGCAGTCTTCTTGATGTCCTCTATCATGTGAACTTGATAGTACCCATTGCAAAGATCCAACTTGGAAATCCACCGTGCCTTACCAAGTTGATCAAACAAATCATTAATCCATGGAATGGGGTACTTGTTCTTCATCGTGAGTTTGTTGAAGGCCCTGTAGTCGATGTAGAGTCTCAACAAACCATCATGCTTCTTCAGAAAAAGTATCGATGCTCCATATGGACTCTTCGAAGGTCGGATGAACCTACTATCCACCAACTCCATTAGCTATCTCCTCAACTCCTAGAGTTCAGGTGGGGCCATCCTATATGGTGTTTGAGCTAGTGGATGTGCTCCTTGCACTAAATCAATTCGATGATCGATTTTTCTTCTTGGCGGCAATCCCTTGGATAATTCGGGAGGAATCACATCTCCGAATTCAATGGGAACACCCTCGATGGGTGCTAGGATCTCTTCTCCCTCCAGCAGATCTTTCTTTTGCATGGATGCAATGTATGTTGAAAGTCTCCTTCTCAACCCCTTAGCAAGCTGCATTGTCGATGGGACTCGCTGCGGAGTTCTGACTCGCTTTCCTTGAACCATGAAAGGTCCGCTCGAATTTAGAACCACCACCACATCTGAATCCATCTTTACCATGACTTGTAGCTAGGTTAGCAAAGACATACCGATGACCACCTCATAGTCATCGATAGGGGCGACCACCACTGTCACTCATCCAGTCCATGTACCGAATTGGATCTCAACATCCTTGATTGTTCTACTTGTAGCTACCTCTATGGAGTTGACCGCCTTGAACATGTGCTCATCACGTTCAATCTTCAGGTTGAGTTTCTTTGCCATTGCTAAGTCTACAAAGAAGTCAGTGGCACCCATATCAATGAGTGCCTGGAAGGTGTGACCATTGATATTGACAGGTGCGTAGAGTAGGCCTCATGGCCCCTTGGCCTTTAGGGCATTGAGACTGAGTGAACCCATTCGTTGGTTAGTCTCTTGCTGCTCCTCCATCATCATAGATGCATTCTTGTTCCTTAATGAACAATCCTTCACCTTATACGGTCCATTACAAATGTAGCATGAGATAGTGCTGGTACCTTGCACCACCTCTTTGCCCTTCGCTTGAGAAGCACCTCTACTTGAGGAGCCTGAATTCAAGCCTTTTCCACCTCCCTTGTGACCTGATTTCGCTCCCCCACCTTAGCCTTATTTGGATGCCTGGGCTTTGGGAGCTGTGGGTTGAGTCTTGAACTCGATGAGAGCCTCCACTTGAGCTATCCCCTCATTCAAACTCTTAACTCCCCTTCACTGCAACTCCATCTTGGCCCATGATTTGAGCCCATCAAGGAAGGTGAAGAGAGAGTCCTCCTGGCTGAGGTCTGGTACCTTCAATAATAATTCGCTGAACTCTCGCACATACTCACGCACATCATCCTTTTGCATGAGTCGCTGTAATCATGCTCGAGCATCATCTTTAGCAAACTCAGGGAAGAATTACTTTTGAAGTTTAGTTTGGAACTGTGCCCAAGTGGTGATTGGAACAGGCCCTCGTTTCACATCGTCAACCTGACGTCACCACCAAAGGATCGCCACATCCCTCAAGAACATGGCCGCCGTGCTCACCTTCATAGCTTCACCCCTTACGTCCGTAACCTGTAGGTATTGTTCTATGACAAAAAGAAAGTTATCTACCTTTTTTGATAGTGTCATGACTCCTCGAATCGGGGCTGGATCGGACATGGGTCAAGGTGCAAACCAGATTGGGTTGCTGGACGGGTTCGAGGTCTGACTACACTCTCTTATGATTTGGGCAACTTGGAGATCAAATCTGAGCTCTAGAATTACCTAAGAAAATATGTGTACAAGATCTACAAGGAGTACTTAAGAGAATGGGGTTCAGGCACATGTCTCGAGGTGTACATTGGTCAGCAAAGAAGCTAGTGCAGTGAGGCGTAACAAAATGTAGTTTATCCATGCAACTTTGTGCGATATTTTGGAAACTCCATAGAAGTTAGTTCAAAGTGGGTAAGGCATTATCTTAAAGGATGTTTCGTTCTAAATCCAACGGATAAAGTTTCATTGCAATCTGATTTCATTTGGATCACGAACTTGGCAATTTTATCTGACTGTGTAGAGTCCTGCGAGAATGGGAATTCTAAGTTTATCCTTATCTTGTACTTAGAGAGTTGAGTTTATGAGGGACTTGTAACCTAGGATTATTCCTATATAAAAGGACACTAAGGATGGGGTTAGAGATCAATAGAGAGAGGAAAAGAAAGAGATCATCAAAGGATCCTCTTGTATCTATGAGAGATCGAGAGAGCTTCTATTGTAAACTAATGAGTAGTTATTTAATAAAAGTTCTCTTCTCCTTATTTCTTCTTCTTCTTCATGATGTTTCCTGGTGTCGCATTTCACTGTGTTCTATTATTGTTAGGCATGGTCTAAGTCATAGAGACTAGGTTCCCACACTAGGAAGGTTGATCAGTTCTCTTCTGCCCTATGAAGAGCTGACCGAGATGCACGTTGTTGGAATTTGCTCTGAGATCCCTTCGTACGTGACACAGGGATTGCCCCTCCTTCCCCTCCGACCACCCCCACCTCTCGGCCCCTCCCCACTCCTCTTCGATCAATCCCCCAACCCCTGCCACCCCCACCTCTTGGGCCGCCCCTCCCAATCACAGCGCACACCACCCCGACCTTCTCATCACTGCCCCCATAGCACCCCCACTCCTGGGCCCCTCCCATCACCACGCACAGACACCCAGCCTCCCCATTCATCGCCCCCCAGCCCCTCCATCACCCCCCGTGTCAATCCCCAACCCTCCACTAACCACCTCTTGGACAGCCCTCCCAATCACCGTGGCAAACCCCCTGGCCTCCCCATCATGCACCCCCCAGCGTTCCTCCCATCATCATCCACCCCCCAGAACTCCCCATCACTTCACCCCCCCCGACCCCATCCCCAGCCGCCCTTGCCTTCTCGGTGTCCCCCACCCTCCACTAACCCCCAACCACCGCCACCACCTCGTAGACTGCCCTCCCCATCACCGGGCACCACCACCCCCTCCTCGGCTCCCATCATGGTGCCCCCGACCGCCTCTCCCTCTCTCTCTCCCCTTTTTCTCTCTCTTCTCTCTCTATCTCACTATCTTGTTCTTATTTCGTAGGTTACCTCTAGCACCATTATCTTCCTCTAGCGCCATTGCCGACGACCCTTGGAGCTTTTGGTGCAACCCCCTCTTCATAGATGCAGATATAATTTTTTTTTAATTTTATAATATTATTTATTAATCATTTATAATAATTTTTAAAATTTTTATAATAAATATTATAAATATTTATTATAAATATTATAATTATCTACCAGTCGTGGGTCATGCCAGTGGATAAGAGAACTCCTGTCGATTAGTTCTGGATCGTGTTGGTGGGTTTTGGATAGGGTCATGCCGTGTCCGCGATCGTGGACAGCCCTTGGGCCATGCCGTGTCCAAGGCCGTGGACAGCCCTTGGGCTGTGCCGGTTGATAAAAATATTTCTACTAGTGGATTCTAGGCTATGTCGTGCTAGTAGCCTTATGCCATGTTGATAGCTGTGGATAGCCTTTGGACCGTACCAGTCGATAAGAAAATTACCATCGATAGGTTCTGGGCCATGTTGACAGCTGTGAGCTGTGCTGGCTGCTAAGAGAACCCTCACCCCCATCAACGTGTTCTAGGTCATGCCCACGACCATAGGTCGTGCTGACTGCTAAAAGAATCTCTGACCGCTAATAGAAAGTGAAATTATCTATTGCTCATCCTTAATTATTTATGAATGTAATTCATGTTGTAGAATTTATTGTATAATATTTTTTGGGTGTTTATATCTTGTAGCTTTTGTTTATCGCATTGCATAATGATAGACCCATCATTTAATTAGTGTACATAATCTCTGGCATCCATACATTTATATATAATTATATAGATAGAAGAATTATGTACAATGATTAATTAATTATCTAATTAGGATAGTTTAGGAATTGTAAATAATTCTATAGATAATTGAAGTAATCAAATGGTATATTTTTGATAATACTGAAGTTGATGATGATGTTGGACCATGCATGCAAAGTGCTCCTCTAGGACAAAACTTACCTGGTACTATCAAGGTCCCAGACATATTTGTCAAAAGCGATGGATGTCCATATTGTAGATGCCACTAGGCGATAACTTCAACATTCTAGTATAAATATTAGAATCTATTTATTGATGCGATACTAATATATTGTTCAACATGTTATATTGGTTAATGTTCATTAACGTTGTAGGTCATGATGGCACCGAAATGCTATCTAGCTTTCACCCCCACCCCTCGATGGATTATGTGGAGCTCGAAATTTGAGGAGCAGTCGGAGCATACTCCATCTACCTCCGCATCGACTGCTTGGGACCATGGGTATCTACTCCATCGTCGACATCTACTCCACCACTGGCATCTACTCCATCGATATTTGAGCCTCCACCATGAGCCACATCTTTGACACATGCTCCAACATCAAATCTAAGTATACATTTTTATTATATTATTTATTTATTTTTTTATATAATATTTGTATACTTATATATTTACATAATATATTTTCATTATAGATGCATCATCCAGTAGGATATTTCATGATCCCACATGCATGCCGCATGTGTGGAACCGCCAGCATTAGGTGATGGTGTAGTATGATGTGGAGGGGAGGCCAGTAGGGGAGACCGCGTAGGAGATCCATTCCATTTTTGAAGCACTTGTGAGGCAGTCCGACATTATTCTGGTATTGTCTATACATTGGCAATTGATGGATGCTGGTGTCAAAAATCGAATGTGAAAGGAGATATGGGTAAGTGTACCTTAATTATATTTATATATTTAATATGTTTATACTTTGTTTGATTAGAATAATTTGGTAACTGACTTTTGATAATTTTGTGCAGAGGAGGTATGACTTCCTAGATCATGAGAAGGCTCGAGATGTCCGACTGAAGAAGATTGAAAAGTTGTACTAGGGCTACAAGGTCAAGCTTCATAGAGGATGGCTCGAGCACCAACGAGACACTCCAGAGGAGCTTGTTCCTTGGATATAGGACTGTCCTCCGAGTCAGTGGAAAGGGATGGCTAGACATTAGAGGAGCCAGGAGATCGAGATAAAATTTTTAACTTTTAAATTTTTTAATATACTTAAAATTATATTTAAATATTTTTTAATACTTATTATTTATTTGAATACTTGTTAGGCTACCTTCCATCAGAACCGAAAGAACTAGTCAACCCAGGAGTACATGCATACTCTAAGCCGTGAGTCTATGGCTAGTCATGTGCATAGAGAGGTAATGGATTTTAAATCTTACTAGATAAATTTAATTGATATTTTTTTTATATTTCTAATAAATCGATCCATTGTTATAGCTGATGAAAGATGGAGTGATGCCCAGGCATAGCGAGATCTTCCGATCCAGCCGTATGAACAAGAAGGGCAAGTTGATGAATGCCATGATCAGGAGGATTTTTGTAAGTAATAAATACGGTATTAGTATGATTAGTATTATATCATTACTAATATTATCTTGTTTGAATTTGTATTTATAGGATAAGTTAGAGATGCTTATGAGCGAGGGTCCGGATACCTCTAGCCCCCATAACCATCTATCTCAGGTCTTAGGGCCTAAGACTCTAGAAGGATTCGATGCAGGCTTGGACATACGTCGATGAGCTATTGGTCTGAGGTGAGCATCTCTTCATATGCTTCCGGTGTCATCAATCGAAAGCAGCTTCAGGTGGCATTGGTGTAGGTAGTTCAGGCTATGGCACGAGCATATCAAGCTATGACACGAGCTGCTCATGTCAAGGAGTGCACATCTCATCTGGTGGGCATCCTAAGTGCCATGGTGATGAGGCTCTGCACGTTTTGGAGAGACTTCATGGGCCTTGAGTACATGTTGGCCAATGTTATAGCTCCAACTCCTACAGCTCCAGCCCCTCCAGCTCCAGCTCTGGCTCCTCCAACTTCTGCTCCATCTCCCGATGACGATGACATAGATTTAGAAGATTTTTAATATTTTTTTTAAATATTATAATAAATTTTATTCAGTAATAAAATTTAAGCATTTTAGAAATATTCTTATATTTATAATATTTTCTTATACTTTTCTTATGTTATATATATCTCTGTATTTATCAAATAAAATATATAAAAAATTAAAAATTTTATATTTTTTTAATTATTCGAAAGCTACTATAGTAATTGCAAAATTGTTGTCGTAGGCGTGCCAAGTGCTATCGTAAGTTACATGCCACCCGCTGCCATTAACCTATGGCAGTGGTTATAAAATCATTATATTAGACCTATGGCAACAATTCCATAATTACTGCAATAGAAAATCTATGGCAGCAATTAGAAAACCACTACCATAGCTCAACCTATGGCAGCATTAGTAAACCACTATCATAGACTGTATATGATAGCGGTTTTATATAATCGCTATAATAATCACTACCATAGACCTACGGCAACGATCGTAGTGGCAGCGGTTAGCTAACCACTGCCACAGCCTATGATAGCGGTTTTTTAGTCTACGACAATGATTACAAACCACTACCATAGTCCTATTCTGTAGTAGCATTATATCTTGAATCCTAAGAACTGAATTTTGGTTTGGAAGAGTTTTATTTTTCTTTCTGAGATAACTAATCCATTTTTTATAATAGCTTTATAGAAGATATTCAAATGTTTCTAGTGTTGACCAATGTTTTCAGAGAAGATAAGTACATCATCAATATACACTATTATGAAGTTAGTATAGGGAAGAAAAATCTCATTCATAATTTTCTAAAATTTAGAGGGCACATTTTTTTAATGCAAATAGCATTACATTCCATTCATAGTGACTAAATAGAGTAGTAAAGGTAGTTTTATATCCATCTTCTTCTTTAATTTGTGCTTGCCAAAATCCAGATTTCATGTCAAATTTTGAGTAAATTCTAGATCGTTTGATTCTTTTAATTAAGTGTTGTTTATTAGGAATAGGGTATCATCCATTGAAAAACCTTATTTAGAGATTTATAGTTGATTACTAGTCTAGGAACACCTCTTTCTTTTTCAGTAGCATTTTCAACATAGAAGGCCGAGCAACTCCATGGTGAGGAGCTATTTCTAACTAGATTTTTGTCAAGTAAAGATTTTATCTCATTTTTGCAAATTTCTAAAAGCCTCTTATTCATTTGAATGGATCTGGCTTTGGTAGAAATCTTTTCTTCTTGAAAATTAGAGACATAGGGTAGACCAACTTGATATTTCATTCTAAACCAGAAAGCAGAAGGCAGATCAGAACAGACATTATCCTTGTATTAATTTTCAATTTTGATTTCATATGATAGATCAGATATAAACTTTTCTTTACAATTAATAGCTTCTCTTAGTCGGTGGAGCACAGATTCTTCAGGCTTGGAGCAGAAATCAATCTGGATTCTTTTGCCTTTGATTGAAGTAATAATTCTCTTTTTGGTAACTATAAAAGGATTAATTAAGGTTAAGAAAGGATTTCCTAGAATGACCCCTTGTCTAAGGTTTTTGATAAGTAGAAATTATGTTTGGATATAGGTTTTCTTAACACAGACATGAACAATAGGAATCTTATAATCTACATTGAGTTCTTCACCATTTGCTGTCTGAATTTTATGTGTAGATTTCTCAAAGGATCTTAAGGAGATTAATCCTTCTTTGATACAATTTACATCTGCTCTGGAGTTGATCAAAGTTTTATTTTTAAACTGATATCCATCCTCTAGTTTGAAAAGTATTTCACCAAACCATTTTTGTGCCAAATATTTTTTCATAGTTTCTAAGGAGTCATCTGGAGCAATATTATTTGATTCATCTAAGATATATTGAATTTCTTCTTCAACCTTTTCCTCCTTAGAGCTTTTCTCAAACAATTTTAGTTCCCTTTTAAGCAAGATCATCTCTTTCTTCATCAAATATTTCTCTCTTAATAAGTCTTCTAGACTAGTTTTTCTTCTAGTTTCTCTTAATTTTCTTGCTAGAATATTTTGAGAAGCTTTAGAATTTTGACCTTTTATTAGGGGAAAAAATCTTTCTAATTGATTCTGATGATCTATTGTGTTTTTTAAAGAATCAATCAAGTCAACAATAAATTGTCCTTCATTGGATAATACTAAGATTGTATTATCGCTAGTATCATCCCACCTAGTAGACTCAATAAGGCAATCAAGATTTTGGCCCGAATATATCTTCAAAAGAGCTATATCTATTTCTTTATGGATCTTTCTAGCTCTTTTATTGAAACATTTTCTTTTAAATTTCTTTCTATTCTTTCGACTTGGCTTATTAATTCTAAGTTCAAATTGACTATTGGTTTGAGCTTCAAGTTTGAAGAATAAAGGAGTAGGGTTTTCTAATAGTAAGTTTGTTTGGATTGGACTATGTTTAAAAGTATTGTTTAAGGCTAAAGTTCTATTATCATATTTTTTCAAAGATAAAGCTAATCTTCTTAAAGCTAAAAGACCTAATTTAGCCTTAGAATGCACAACTTTATCTTCATTTTTTCTAATTATTTTATTAGACTTAGACTCTAAAGGTTTTAAGGGGACTGACTCTATGGATGGAACTAACTCTATAGATGGGGCTAACTCTATGGATCAAGGTCCTAATTTATTTAACTCATAAAATACATACCTAATAATAGATCTTATTCTGGCTACTAAATCTAGCTCATGATGATTTGAAGTAGGAGCAGGTTCAAGAGATAGTGTATTAGTTTTTTCTTGATAAATATACCTCTTTTTTATTGGAAGATGTTCAATAAGAATTTCATCAGTGTCTTTTGATGAACAATCAGACTCTTTCACCTGCATTCCTACAGAATCAAGGGCAAGATTAGAGAAGCTTTCTTGCCTCTCAACCTGAACTAAGTGATCTATTTTAATGATTTCTTCTATTTTATCAGTAGACGCTTTAGAAGGATGAGCTTCTAAACTAGGGCTACCGATATCTTCTTCTACCTTGGTTGGGTTTAGAAGATGAATAGGTTTCTCGGCAAGACTACCATCAATCTTCCAAAACTAAAAAAGCAAGTCAATTCTTAATGTCTGTATTTCAGGCTTAACTTTTTCAAGACCCTTAGGATAATATTGATCAAACCAGTCAAAGAAGAGAATATGTCTCTCTTCGGCCCTCATTTGGCTGAACTAGATTTTCCTAATAAAGTTTTTTTTGAGTTTGATTGTGGGAGCTAAAGAACTGCTTTTTTCTTTTAAGATGTTCTTCAGATTTAAAATCATTTTTAAGTAGTTCTTTATTAATCTAGAACTTAGCAATCTCAAGATCAGAAAAATAAGGTCTATCAACATTATGAACTAATTTCGTAATCTTTATTTTTAGGTTGCTAGAAGGATCATAATACGTATCTAGAGTAGTTATTATCTCATATTTATCTGAACTATTTTCTAACTCCTCTATGATTATAGAATATGATTTTTCTGTAAACATTATCTTTAGAAAGATAGGTTACTCACCATCCTTAGGTCATATTATGTAGGCAAAAAGAGATTGAAGGATACCAGCCATACCTCACCCTCACAAATCTGCAATTTACTGACTCTAACACATAAATGACTATCCGTCGGCTAAATCAAATGGGTCCATACCACACGGTGACTGAACAGATGAGAAATAAAGTTGTGGGAATAAGTTTGCTATGAAAACCTCCTAGTTTCATCTCAAAGCCATGACCACTGTATGCCTTAAGGTTAAGATGATTACTGTTAAAGGGGTAACTACTTTGTTCCTTGTAAATCCTAAGAATAATATCTTAACCCCTAAGGCACTAAAATGGAATGAAATAACTCTACCAGAAAAATGGACTTTAGAACAAGTTATTGAACCCATGAAAGCCCAAAACACCCTAGTTGAAAGGATTGTTGAAACCCCCAAAGGAAATGTCGATGTTCACTTCTCATCCAGCAGAAGAATTACTCTAGATAGAAGATTATCTATCTCTGATGTTCCTATTATTGAAAGAGAAAAGGATCAACAAGGAGCCTCAAACATTGCTTATGCCATGTATGAGCCAATGAGTTCTACCTCTAGTCTTAAACTCTCAATATTATAGAATCTGATGGGTTTCAGATAAACAAAGAACTGCTAAGAAAAGACTTCTATTCCTTGAAAAATGTCAAGAAAAGATTGTGGTTCTTTGAAACCTACGATAAACAAAAAAGAGGCTTTATTAGAGATATTTGATTCAAGCAAATGGAGGCTAAAAAAAGATGCATCCTTTTCTTTGACTGGTTCAACACTCATTACTTCAAACGACTTGAAGATATTAGGCCTGAGCTTCAAATTGCTATGATTATGATTATATCTAAATCTTGAAAAACTGAGAGAGGACCTGATATTGAGTTTGTTCATCCTTCCTTTGAACCAATACATGTAGAAGGAGGAATTCATGCTAGTCCTTTAAAGATGTTCAACAGTGGGCTTAAAAGGAAACTCCTAAAGTCGAACATCTTGAGCAAATTGGAAAACAACAGAATTTCACCAATTTTGCTTTTAGAAGCATTGGCCTCCAAACTGAATGGATTGAAAACATTCTTCTTGAAAAGGAGGAGGAAACTGGAAAGGTCATTCGAAGGTTTCCTGAAAGTCAAAAAATAAAATAAGTTAAGATGCCTCTAAACAATGGAGAAAAATCCTCCTCTTCAAAAATGTTCTACCTATATTCAATTCTCATGAATTAGACTCCAAGGTCAAACTAAGACCCTCCTTTTCTGATGAATTTATTACTTAAATAAGTACCAAAATGACTCCCCTAAAACTTAAAGATACTATTAGCTATCTATCTATTGATTTCTCTGAAGAACCAAACATCTCGAATGATAATAAAGAATATTCTTTAGAAAAATCTGATAAAGAATTAGAAGAAAGATCTGTTAGTAATATCCCTAGTAAACTCCAAATCTTGGAAAATCCTCAAGATATTTATAGTCATGAGATTAATAAAATCTCTAGCTATAGACCAATTGTGCAGGACCCTAGGATTAAAAACTATTATCCCAAGCCAATTTATGCAGATTTGTAGTTAAAAGAGACTCCTGATACTACATCTACCATTCAATTCGATGGAAGAAGTCTAGTCGAATGGAAACTTGATGGATTTATAGAATATCAAATTATTACTATGTGCCATCAAATGATGATGTACTCCAATGCCTACAAAGTTCATGAAAATTCTAAGAAAAATTTTGTTATTATGGTAATCTCTGGTTTCTCAGGATAATTAAGGGGTTGGTGGGATAATTACCTTACTCCTTATCAAAAGCAAGAAATTGTTAATACTTTTAAAAGAAATACTGATGGAAATCCCTATCAAGAACAAATCTCTGATGTTGTAGTCATCTTAATCTTGAATATCATCTACCACTTTATTGGAGATTGCACTGATATTTATGAAAAAACCAAAGAATAATTGATTAATTTGAAGTGTAAAACTATGTTTGATTTTAGATGGTATAAGGACACCTACTTTTCAAAACTCTATCAGCTTCCTGACCCAAACCAAGAATTCTGAAAAGAAAAGTTCATATTAGGGCTACCTCCTTTGTTTCCTGAAAAGTTAGAACTAGACTTAGAAATAAAGGAGATGGTGTTATTAATTATAGTCAACATGATATGGATAAAATTGCTCAAAAAATTCAACTTGTTGGATCCAAATTATGCAATGACTTTAAAATTAGAGATCAATTGAAAAAGCAAAAAATACTTGAAAGAAAATAATTAGGAGATTTTTGCCATCAAATTGGATTCCATTTAGATAAACCATATTAAAAAAAATATAAGAGATCTAAAGAATATAAAAGAAAGCCTTATGAAAAGAAATCTTAGAAGATTTCTAAGAGAAGGAAAGACTTAAAAACATATTCAAACACTTACCCAAGAAAAGGTAAAGAAAAAGTTAATTATCAGAAAACATCTCTAGTTTGCTTTAAATGTAATCAAGAGGGTCATCTTGCTGGTTGATGCCCTAAGAGTTTTAAAAAAGAAGATCCAAGAAATTTCTGAGGAAAAACCTTAGAAGGTATCAAAGAAAAATTGGAAGATCTAATAAGTACCTTAAACTTAGCACCTAGTGGAGAATCTAATTCTAAAGAATGTTCTTGCTGTAACAAATCTTCTACTAAAAGTGATACTAGTGAAAATGAACTCCTAGTATTATCTAACGAGGAACAATTTATTGTAGACAAGATTGATTCTCTGAAAAACCTAGAAGAATGACAAAATCAGCTTGAAAGATTTTTTGATCTAATCAAAGGACAAAAATCTAAGGCTTCTGAAAACTCTATGGAAAATCAAAACTTTTACTTCATGGAGGAAGTTTTTCAAAGCTTGAGAGAAGAAAAGGGCCAAAAACCTAGTCTAGAAGGACTATTTAGAGAACAAACCTAGTTAAGAAAAGAGATAACCTTACTTATGGAAGAATTAAAATCACTTCAGAATATTCCCTTTGAAGCCACAATATATGAGCATCAATCGATTCTTGAAAATACTAAATCAAGTTCGGGAAAAATTCCACTTATCGAAGAAGAAGAAGACTTCATTGGATCTATTGATAGATATATAAAATAAAAATAGTTCAGTGAAATCTTATTTAAAATTGAAGATTATCATTTTACTTATAGAGCCTTGATTGACTCTAGGGCTGATGTCAATTGTTGCAAGAAAGAATTAATTCTATTTAAATATTATAAAAAATCAGCTCAAAGTATCCAGACTACCAATGGAGGAAATCTTAAAGTAAGATATAAATTTTTTAATGTTCATATTTGTGTTAATAAGACTTATTTCCAATCTCCTTTTCTACTTGTTAAAATTCCAAGACAAGGAATTATTCTAGGAATCCCTTTCTAACCCAAATCAAACCTTTTTCTATCACCAATGAAGGAATAATTACTCATATAAATGGTAACAAAGTAATATTTAAGTTTTCTTCTGACTCCAAAGAATCTTTTTTTAATTAGTTAAAAGAAGTTGCTGAAATAAATTAATTATCTCTTTATAAACTTTCTTGGAATGACAAGGAAGAAGCTTTATCATCTATTCAGAAGAAAGATGTTCTGAAAAATAGATAAACAAATCTTTATCTCAATCAAAGTATTCACAATTTTTCTTTTTTGATAGGAATCTGAAAATTTAAAAGTATGGTCGGAACATAGCAAGTTTAGTAAAATACCTGACTGAAAAGAAAAACTCTCTGAAAATCATCAAAGAATACTTCCAAAAATTTGAAATACAAGTTACTTGGCTCACTCGATCTTATATCCTTTATAATCTCTGTGAAATACTGGAGACGCCAACAATGGTTAAGTTAAAAAGACTTGACTATTGGAAAAAGGCCCAAGAAGTCTTATTTCCTGAGCTTTATGAAGAAATCCATCAAAGAGCACTATATAAAGGATTGGTGAAGATAATCTTTACAGATTGCTCATTGAAGTTTCCTTCTATTATGACAATCATATTACAAGATTGGAAGAAATCGAAACTACTTTGAAGCCAAAATATACAGTGAGATAGAAGACAAGAAGGTGGGAAGTATTGAATATCCTCTTCAAATCTATAATATTGGTACTCTTGAAGAAGACAACCATCCAAGAACATCGCCAAAGGATTTCAATGATTTGGTGGCAAGAAAATTACGACAACAGCAATACTAGACTCATGGAAGAATTTGGGTTATGACTAATCTTTCCACCAAAACATCCGCACAAGAAAAAATCAAGGCATGCCTCAAACTTGAAGACTGCCAACAGATCGACGCATGCTTCAACTATAGCCCAGAGGGCTAAGCAAAAAAAAAAAAAAAAAACGTTTTATTACCAACCCTCTACCAAAACTTTGGTAGAATATTTTTTTGCAGGAACAACTTTGAGCAATGTTTGTTTCAAGCTAAGTCTATTCTATGGCCAAGCAAATTATTGTTCATATTTTGGCTAGTATGTAAGTATCTTTATATAAATAAAGTGTGTTTTCTTCATAGTGCTTAATTATTGTTCATATTACTATTCATAGTTACTATTCATAGTTATTATTCAGTACTGTAGCTCGGTGTTGTAGTAGAAACCATTGCGCAGTACTAGAGCAGATACAATAGTGCTACTGTAGAAACCACTACACAGTACTATAAATGGTGGTACTATAGTATGAGGGAAACCACTCACGTACTACACAAGATTGTTCTATAAACAACAGTCAATCCTGAAAGATAAACCAAACCTGAGAATAGTAGAGGTTACATTATAAACAACCATATAGTCAGGATAAACAACCCAAATACCTCCTCCCAGTATCCTTAGTATCTCGATTGCATTATAACCAACCATGCAATCATCAGGACTGAATAAGAACTACTGATCAGCCTTAAGTATGATAGTAACTTGTATAGTAACTTGTTTAACTATTTTATGTGTTAGTTTGTTTAACTATTAACTTATTAATTAGAGGTTTATTTTAGTTATTTATTTTTATATTAGAAAAAATAAAAATATTTAGTTGTTAGTTTGTTAGTATGTTTTAAATCTGAAAAAATATAAAAATAATCTTCTCCTTTAGTTAGTTTATGTGTCTATTAGAGTCTATCTATTTTATCGAGTCTGTTTGCATGCTTGTCTGAGTGCTTTTGTTTTTTATTTGCACGCTTGCTTGCGGGTCTTTCTGGTATGTCTGTCTTTAGTGTATGTCCATCTTATTTATCTTTGTTGCATATGGGTCATCTTAGATTGTCATAGTTATTATTGATTTTCTTTACCTCAAATTGTTGTCTTCTCCTCTTTCTAAAGTGTCCAACTTACACTTTGCCTCCTGGGTTCTAGGCTGTATTGTATATATACATGGGCAATATCGTATACTTTAGAGCTCGTCCTTTAATATGGCATAATGGTATTTGGTCTTAGTTGTTGGTAAGAGATGCTTCATTTGTCGGGCAACCGAACTGGAATCCACCAATCTGGATGGTATAAGGTGGATGAAGCATCTCTTACCAACAACCGAGGCTAAAACCAATTACGCCATACTAAAGAACAAGCTCCAATGTATACGATACTGCCCATGTATGTATACAATACAGCCAGAACTTAGGAGTGAAAGTGTAAGTTGGACACTTTAACAAGAGAAAAACACAACCTAAGGTAAAGCAAACAGATAATAACTATGACTACCTAAGATGACGAACATGACCTAAAAATAGATAAGATAGACTTGCAAGCAAGCATGTAGAGAAAAAAGAGGAAAAGCACTCAGACAAGCATGTAGATAGACACTAATAACTCAGACAGACGAATACAATGCAGACCGACTAATAACTAAATATTTTTTAAATTTTTTTTCTAATTTAAAGCAAACCAAAAACTAATGAAGACAAACAAACTAAAATAAACTAATAATTAACTATAAACCAATTAATATAAAGCAATATCTAAACAATAGTTATAAACTCAATAGTTAATATAAACAGTTAAATAAACTAACTACTAACATACTAATCAATAGTTAGCTGATTAATAGTTTTTATTCAGCAAAGTGATTGCACAGTTATTTTCAATGCAAGCATGACACTAAGGGTACTAGGAGCTGGTATTTGGATTATTTATCCTGACTGCACGGTTGTTTACAATGCAACCAGGATGAAGCTCTATGCTGTTGAAAATCTTCTCTAAAATATTTTCCATATATTTGTTTATAGGGCAACGAGGCTCTATCGAAATCTTCTTTGGTTGTTTCCTCATCATTGTTAGGGGGATCCACTTAGAGCCTTTTCCAATGTCAATCGTTAAAGTATTGGTCCTTCATCAAAGAGATTCCATCTTTTAATATACATTCTTCTGGTTAAGAAAAATGAAAATCGATCTGCTTTTAAGTTAATGTTCCATTTGAGAATCCATGGATATCCAATTTCTACACAGAACTTCATAATATTGAAATCTTCAAGATCGTGATGTCTTCTAATAACTTCAAACTTCATATTTTCAGAGAGCATCTCAAGATTTATCCCAAATTTTATCCACTAGTTACAATAAAACCAGATGGCCATGAGCTCATGAAATTTGAATTTTATGAACCAAGAATGCTTATAATCTGAGTTTTGAATGTAGATAATCCCAATAAGTGATTTCCTCATCTCCATGAGTTCTTATCTTCATAATCTTGTTAGAATTGGGGTTGCACTCCGAATCCCAGTTGTCAAGAGTTAAGACCCTTATGGTAAGGAGTTTTGAGAAGGCCACTTCTCCAATCTCCTGATAATTGTGATGGACATGAATGCTTTTGGTTAGAGTAAGGATTTCTTCATAATGGACTTGAGTTCTTTTATTGACTTTAGGGATGTGGAAATTTTCTTTTGAGAGATAATTTATTTGATCTCTGATATTGAGATTCAGATCATGGGCTTCATGTGGGAAAAGGATTTCTTTGGATTTGAATTCATATGGACAAATTGGATCTAGGTATGAAGGGACATGAGAAGGAGACGCTTGCCTTACCTAACTATTTGATCCAGAAAACTAACTTCCATGGGATCGGATTCCTCCAAAATATGATTTCCTATTAAAAGATAATAGAGTTAGTTTTCTTCAAGACCACAAAGGTCAAAAAGAGTGATCTAGTTGGAAGAACTTAGTGTTGATTTTTCTTTGGTAGTTTTAATATTTTCTATTATTTGCTTGAGAGTGTTTTCTAATTTTACACAATATTTTGCCAAAGAAATGATGGATTTACAAAATTCTTTTTTCTAGTTGAGTGCACGAGATCACAATATCCCCTTGATAAGAGAATAGCATTCTAGGGAAAGTCTAGGATTCAAACTTCAATCAGTTTAAAATCCATGGACTCCAAACCAAGTCAAGTATGCATAACCTCTTCCTCATCCATAAATACAGGGGAGGGGCCTCAGCTAAAGGAGGAGATGGAGTGAGCAGCGATTGAGTGCCTAAGCGACTGAGTGTAGGAAGGCTCCACCTGGAGAGTTAGAGTCTCTTGTCTTCTCTTTTTTGCTACTTTCCAAAGCTAAGGCAGAGCTTCTCCTTCTTTCTTCCTCTTTTCTTCCCTTCTCTTCTTTCCTTTCCTTATCTTATCTTCTCTTCTTCTCATCTTATCTTCTTCTTCTCATCTTCTCATCTCATATTCTTGACCCATCTACCACTAGTTCCTCCACTATGAAGATGCCATCTACCACTCCTAGTTAAGCCTCCACTTCATCCTAATCCTCTGACCTTCCACTTCACCTATAAAAGTCTCATCACAGAGACATCTTCTAGCTCTTTGAGACATCTTTCTCCTCTTCTTTTTGTTAGCCCTTTCCTTCACTTGTCCATTCCTTTTTCTTTTCCACTATTCATCTTCTTCTTCCTTAGAAGAAAAACTCTGCTAAAACTCTTTTGTAAATATGTAAGTATGCTTAGATTGTGTTTAGTATGTATTAGCTTGTATCAAGGGTGCTTGATGTGTTTGGCATGTAAATAAGTGTGATTAAGCTTGTATGGTGTGCTTTTAAGCTTTCCTCAATACTAATGTAAGAACTTTTCTATAAATAAAGCATGTTTCTTTTCATAATTAGTGTTTAATTATTGTTTATATTTACTATTCGTAGTTATTATTCATAGTTACTGTTCATAGTTACTATTCAGTACTATAGTACCACTGCACAGTACTTGAGCAGATACAATAGTACTGCTATAGAAATTACTATATAGTACAATAAATGGGGGTACTGTAGTATGAGAAAAACCATCCAAGTACTATACAGGATTGTTCTATAAACAACAGTCAATCTTGAAGCGTAAACCAATCCTAAGGCTGGTAGAGGCTACATTATAAACAACCATATAGTCAGGGTAAATAACCCAAATACCTCCTTCCAATATTCTTAGTATCTTGATTGCATTGTAACCAACCGTGCAATCACTTTGCTGAATAAAAACTATTAATCAACTAACTATTGACTAGTATGTTAGTAGTTAGTTTATTTAACTATTTATATTAACTATTGAGTTTATAACTGTTGATGTTGCTCAATATTATTCATCTTTCTCCTCTTCTAACCTTCTCCTCTTCCCTTTGTTAGCCCTTTCCTTTACTTATCCATTTTGAATGAGCTCCAAAGTATATGATACTACCCGTGTACATATACAATACAACCCAGAACCTAGGAGTGAAAATGCAAGTTGGACAATTTAAAAAGAAGAGAAGACAACAGCCCAAGATAAAGCAAACAGATAATAACCACGACTATCTAAGATGATCCACATGCAACAAATATAAATAAGATGGATATACACTAAAGATAGATAGACCAGAAAGACCCGCAAGTAAGTATGCAAATAAAAGAACAAAAGCACTCAAACAAGCATGCAAACAGACTTCATAAAATAGATAGACTCTAATAGACACAAAAACTAACTAAAGGAGAAGATTATTTTTATATTTTTTTAGATTTAAAACATACTAACAAATTAACAACTAAATATTTTTATTTTTTTGATATAAAAATAAATAATTGAAATAAAGCTCTAATTAATAAGTTAATAGTTAAATAAACTAACACATAAAATAGTTAAACAAGTTACTAACATAAGGCTGATCAGTAGTTCTTATTTAGCCCTGGTGATTACACGGTTGGTTACAATGCGATCAAGATACTAAGGGTACTGGAAGAAGGTATTTGGGTTGTTTACCCTGACTGCATGGCTGTTTACAATGCAGTCTCTACCAGCCTCAGGATTGGTTTATCCTTTAGGATTGACTGTTGTTTATAGAATAATCTTGTGTAGTACTTGGGTGGTTTCCCTCATACTAAAGTACCCCCATTTATAATACTATATAGTGATTTCTACAGCAGCACTATTATATCTGCTCTAGCACTGTACAGTAGTTTTGCTACAGTACCAAGCTACAATGCTGAATAGTAATTATGAACAGTAACTATGAATAGTAAATATGAATAGTAATTAAACATTAATTATGAAAGAAAACATGCTTTATTTATAGATAAGTACTTACATTAGTGCTGAGAAAAGCTTAAAAGCACACCATACAAGCTTAATCATACTTATTTACATACCAGACATGCCAGGCACACTTAATACATACTAATCACACACTAAGTACACTTACTTACATATTTACAAGAGAGCTTTAGCAGAGTTTTCTTTCTGTGGGAGGAAGAAGATGATTAGAAAGAAGAATGGACAAGTGAAGGAAAAGGCTAACAAAGGAAAGAGGAGAAGGTTAGAAGAGGAGAAGGTTCTCTAGAGTAGGATTTAGATGTTGCCTTCCAGAGAGTCTTCCCTTAAACAAGGTATTTATAGGAAGAAGTGATGGAGTGGAAGTTTAACTAGGAGTGGTAGATGGCATCTTCGTAATGGATAAACTGGTGGTAGATGAGTGGAGAAGAGATGATGTAGAGATGAGATGAAATGGAAAAAGAGAAGATAAAGAGAAGAGAAGATGAAGAAAAGATGAGAAGAAGAGAAGATAAGATAAGGGAAGAAAAGAAGAGAAGGGAAGAAGAGAGGAAGAAAGAAAGAGAAGCTCTACCTTAGCTTTGGGAAGTAGTGAAAGAGAGAAGAGAAGAGACTCTCAAACTCTCTAGATGGAGCCTTCCAACACTCAGTCACTTAGGCACTAGATCACTGCTCACTCCACCTTTTCATACCAACAATCAAGGCCAAATACCAATTATGCTATACTAAAGGACGAGCTCCAAAGTCTATGATACTGCCCGGGTACCTATACAATATAGCCCAGAACCCAAGAGTGAAAGTGTAAGTTGGACACTTTAATAAGAGAAAAAGACAACGGCCCGAGGTGAAGTAAACAAATAATAACTACGACAACCTAAGATGACAAACATGACCCAAAAATAGATAAGATAGACTCATAAGCTAGCATGTAGAGAAAAAAGAGGAAAAGCACTCAGACAAGCTGAAGGAAAATCCTGATTTCCCGGATCAGATTCGTTCAGATATGATCAGATCGAAAGCTATATTTCAAAATTTTTTCTTTCGATCCCAATCAGATCTGGGATGTTTCAAATCTAATTTTATTATTTTAATAATAGAAATAAAATAAAAGATAAATTAAATCAAATTTAATTTACCTGATTTGGGTAATCCTATTATCCTGTTGATGATCCTGTATGCAGCGGAAGGTTCTGGATCTAGCCACGCAAGCGCCTGACCTCTACCAGTATCCACTCAGGCTGGATCTGGAGATCCTCTTCTTCTCTATCACACCTCCAAAAATTAGATCTGGATCTGATCTGGAGGATCTTCAAAACTCCTTTTGAAGATCTGCAGTCGTCCTTTTGCAGCAGCGCAGCCTTCTTGCTTTTGATCGCCTTTCTTTGATCTGGAATCGCACCAACCAAAGTCCAAAACTCCTTTTGGACGTGGAGAGCAAGGGGAGAAGAGGTTATGGCATGGAGGAAGGAGGGGAGAGGCAGCCTTGGGGCGTGGGGAACTTTGATCTCAATTCAATTTCTTTTTTTGAGTTGGGCGCAGGGTCTTATTTATAGACCTAAGCTTGTGATCCAACTCCTCTTCCTCTCAACCAATCACAACCCTTTGTGAAATCAGATCTAAATCTGATTGGTTGGGAATAGAGACCCCTGGATTCCTCCTTAGAGGGCGCCTAAGACCAGTCAAACTGGATTCTTAGTAGAACTCTGATTGGAATCCAAAAGGGAGGTGGAGTCCTTGTCCAACAAGGACTCCTAGGCGCCTCCAACTTGGGCTCACGCCACCCTTGGCGTGCGCCCTTCCTCCTTGCCAGGTTCTGGCAGGGGGACAGGCCCCCACCAGCTCTCCAATAGGTGCATGACATGTGGTCAAAAGTCAAAGGGTCAATGGTCAACATTTGACCAGTCAAAGGTAGACTTTTGACCAAAGTCAAAGAACAAGAAATGGCAGGTGACCAAAAATGGCAGGTAATGTCTTACAAATAAGACAACCTTTTCTGACTTGGACAACCTCCAGTCAGACCATATGAAGGCCTCTGATTGAGCACAAACTCCTTTGGCTCAGTCAGGACAACTTATTTATGATAGTAAAAGAAGAACGTTAGGTTCAATCGAGTGCTAGCACGATTTCCTTGAACCTAATTGAATCTCATTCAGATCAATTGAACTAGATCAGTTCAATTGATGATCACCAGATTCAAACCCTTGTTTGTGTGACCCAGTTAGGTTCAGTTCTGTATGGTAATGGGATATGTCATGATCTCTATCATAGACATCATCGAAACTCCTTTCGATGGATCAGAACTCTTCTGATTCGAACAGCTAGAATGATCGATCATCTAAATCATTCTAATTGCTCCCAAAATCCACCAGTGACACCTAGCAGTATATGGTGGCAACCCATCAGAGCTGAATGCGAACCTCTTGGTGCAGCTACCTGTGTGATTAAGTTCTTCTATCTTGAGCCCCGATCAGATTAGGGTTAAGGTAAACTCGTCAAACCCTAGTCTCTGTCATATGATGTAATCATTCGATTCGAGTCCAATGTGAAAATCTAAATAGAAACTCTTTCTATTATTTCACTCTGCCATGGCCATGGGATTTCTGGACTTGATTCTCATGATTCATCATAGGGCTGCTCCTCTACCACCGAGGTAGATAGATTCCATCTTGATGCAATCCAGTTCCTACAATGAACATGCTATAGCCAACATACACCTCAGGGTTCCATATGGCTAGGAGACCGAGTAATGGTGTAGTCAAACTATAACACCCTCAAGGTGAACTGCCGATGCATCTCAGGTCAAAGAACCAGACACACTACTGCAGCATCGAGTCAGTCATTGACGAGAAGGTAGACTTCCCTAATGACTACTCGAGGTGGTCACGCTCAGTGCCCTCGTTCTCTAACGAGTACCTGTACTCTCGCTCCGGTGTCTCCACACCGTAGACTCAAGACTCATCTACTAAAGAGAAGCGATCGTACACCAACCTTCCGGATCAATCACCATCCTCGTGATGATCCTATGGTCGGGAGCTGTTTATGAGTTAATAATGATTATTCATGTCTTAAATTTTCAACTCTTGAAAATATGAATTATCATTACCATTAACTCAAAGGATGTATCACAGACACTAAATACACATAGGTGTGATAGAAAATAACCCATTTTATTGATTATAGTCAAAATTATAATTTTGCCCCTAGAAGTGTATTACAAGTGTCAGCCAATTCTGGCTTCTAGGGCACATATATCTAACAATCTCCCACTTGTCCTAAAGCCAATTGGCTACAAGTCTAAGTCCCATCTTCTCAAGGTGGGCTTCGATCTTCTGCTGGCCCAACGGCTTTGTAAGTGGGTCTGCCACATTATCTGCGGAGTTGACTCTCTTGACCTCAACGTAACCTTTCTCAAGGTAATCGCGGATGAGATGATATCGCCGCTCAATGTGCTTGGACTTCTGGTGAGACCTCGGCTCCTTAGCAAGGGCTATGGCGCCATTGTTGTCGCAGTAAAGAGGAATGGCATCTGATGGCATTACTCCAATTTCTGCAGCAAACTTCTTGTACCAGAATGCTTCCTTTGCAGCCTCTGATGCAGCTATATATTCTGCTTCCATGGTGGAATCTGCTATCACCAGTTTGCTTGGAACTCTTCCAGCTGACAGCTCCACCATTGCACACAAACAGACTTCCAGATGTCGACTTTCGATCATCTATATCGGACATGAAAGTCCGAGTCTGTGTATCCCTGGAACTTGGAGTTCTCCATTACCAAAGACCAACATCATATCCTTAGTTCTTCTCAAGTACTTAAGGATACATTTCACAGAAGTCCAGTGTTCTTCACCTGGATTTGACTGATATCTGCTTGTGACACTCACAGCATGGGCTATATCAGGTCGTGTACATAGCATGGCATACATGAGGCTCCCTATTGCAGAAGCATAAGGGATCTTGCTCATGCGTTCTATTTCCTCAGGTGTGCTGGGGCACATCTTCTTGGAAAGATGAATACCATGTCTGAAGGGTATTAATCCCCTCTTAGAGTTTTCCATACTAAACCTCTTTAGTACTTCCTCTATGTACATCTTCTGTGAAAGTCCTAGCATCCTATTCGGTCTATCCCTATAGACCTTAATTCCTAGAATAAAGGATGCTTCACCTAGGTCTTTCATGGAGAATTCCTTGGACAACCACATCTTGACTGATGTCAACATGGGAATATCATTCCCAATAAGGAGGATGTCATCCACGTACAATACGAGGAAGACAACAGCGCTCCCACTGACCCTTTTGAAAACACATGGTTCCTCTTCATTTTTGATGAAACCAAACTTTTTGATCACATCATTGAAACGAGTGTTCCAGCTCCGAGATGCTTGCTTAAGTCCATATATGGACCTTTGCAGCTTGCAAACCTTGTGATCAGTATCACTGGATGTGAAACCTAGCGGCTGTTCCATATAGATATCTTCCTCAAGATATCCATTTAGGAATGCCGTTTTCACGTCCATTTGCCATATTTCATAATCGAAATAGGCTGCAACGGCAAGCAATGTGCGGATGGATTTTAGCATAGCTACTGGGGAAAAGGTATCCTGATAGTCAATGCCTTCACGTTGACTATAACCTTTTGCCACCAGTCTAGCCTTGAATGTCTCCACATTCCCATCTGCACCAATCTTTCTCTTGAAGATCCATTTACACCCAATAGGTACTATACCTTCTGGTGGATCTACCAAGGTCCAGACTTGGTTTGAGTGCATCGAGTCAATTTCTGACTTCATTGCCTCAAGCCATTTCTCGGAGTCGATATCTGATATCGCCTCGTTGTAGGTTTTGGGATCATCACCATGAGCACCATTACCTATGAGGAACATTTTCCTCTACATCCTCTGAAATAATACCTAAGTATCTTTCAGGGGGATGGGAAAACTCTTTCCGATCTACGAGGTGGAGGAGGTAGTGTTCTTATTGGCTCAACCTGATTTGGTTCCACTTGGTCCTTAGCTCGTTCTGCTTGTGAGACTTTCTCATCAAGCTTAATCTGCTTTCCAATGCCGCTATCTTGAATAAACTATTTTTCAAGAAAGATGGCATGTCGACTCACAATCACATTGTGGTCTTCTGGAATGTAGAAATAGTATCCTAATGACTCTTTAGGATATCCTATGAATCGAGCTCTGAAGGACCTAAACTCTAACTTGTCCGCTTGTTGTCTTTTGACATGAGCCGGACAACCCCAAATTCTGAGATGACTCAGACTTGGTTTCTTACCGTGCCATATCTCATACGGTGTGGTAGGAACGGTTTTAGAGGGAACCCTATTCAGTAAATAGATTGAAGTTAATAATGAAGTGTCCCCAAAGAAAATCAGGGAGGTCTGTGAAGCTCATCATGGATCGAACCATATCCAATAGAGTCCGATTTCTCCATTCTGAAACCCCGTTGAGTTGAGGTGTTCCTGGTGGAGTCCATTGAGAGACTATGCCATTTTCCTTAAGATAGTCTAGGAATTCCCGGCTAAGGTATTCACCTCCTCGATCTGATCGAAGAACCTTAATGGGTTTTTCAGTTTGTTTTTCTACTTCATGTCTGAATTCTTTGAACTTTTCAAAAGCTTCAGACTTGTGTCTCATAAGATACACATACCCATACCTAGACAGATCATCGGTAAAGGTAATGAAGTAGACAAAATTGCCTCTAGCCGGCACATCAAATGGGCCGCACACATCAGTATGTACTAGGGCAAGGAGATCTGTGGCCCTCTCCCCATGTCCAACAAAAGGGAGTTTAGTCATTTTGCCTTGAAGACAAGATTCACAAGTTGGATATGACTCAAAAGTCAATGGACTCAATAGCCCATTTTTCTCCAATTTGTTAATCCTATCTTCTGCTATATGACCTAATCTCAGGTGCCATAGATATCTGTCGTTTGGACTATCCCTAGGTCGTTTGGCATTCACGTTTTGCTCGATAGTTAAAATAGGTACATCAATATGTAACTGATAAAGACCATTAATAAGGAAACCATTTGCAATTTTATTTCTTTCATAAAGAATGTTACAATGGTCCTTAAAGAAGGTGATCACATAACCTTCTTGTGCTAAGCATGAAACAGAAATCAAATTCCTGCTAGCTGCAGGCACATAATAACAGTCTTTTAAAACTAAGTCTAAACCAGATGGTAATCGAAGAGGGTATGTTCCCACGGCTACTGCAGCAACTCTTGCTCCATTACCGATGCGTAGGATCATGTCTCCATCCCTCAGCCTCCTGCTATCCTCAAGACCCTGCATAGAAGTGCACAGATGAGCACTAGAACCAGAGTCAAGCACCCAACTGGATGCAGAAGAAACCGTAAGGTTAGACTCAATAACGAGCATACCTCCAGAAGGACCTTCCTTCTTGTTCTTTAGGGTGGCCAGGTAAGTAGGGCAGTTCCGCTTCCAATGGCCGTCGCTGTTGCAATGGAAACACTTTCCTTTGCCATCGGCCTTTTTCTTCGGTTCTGCCTTCTTCTTCTTTGATCCTTCCACCTTTTGCTTTTTCACAGACTTCTTTTTCTTTCCATAAGACTTTCTTTTGGAAGAAGTCCGTTCCATAGCAAGAACTGAGCCTTTAGAACCTTTCATAGAAAGCTCAGCGGTAACCAGCATATTCATTAACTCGGCCAAGGAATTTTGAAGTTTATGCATGTGGTAATTCATGATGAATTGCCCATATGCATCAGTCAAGGATTGCAGAATAATATCGTTCTGCAGATCCAAGTCCAACTTCACACCGAGCTTCTCAAGCTCTTCCATGTCCTTGATCATTGTCAGACAGTGATCTTGGACTGACTGCCCATCACGCATCTTAGCCTTAAAAAGTCATTTTGTGACTTGATATTTGGCTGCGCGACTCTGTTCACCAAACATCTCCTGCAGGTGAGCCAACATTTGGCGAGCAGTCCCGATATCTTCATGTTGGCGCTGGAGCTCATCAGACATCGAGCCCAACATGTAGTATCTGGCCTTATTATCTTCGTCAATCCATTTTTCCAGAGACGCTCTCTGTTCAACAGTGGATGGACGAGCTGGTAAGGTGGGAGGGTCCTGGTCCAAAACATGTGTTAACTTCTCTGAACCCAAAATAATTTTGTAGTTCCTGAGCCAATCTTTATAATTGGGTCCAGTCAGTCTATGTGTGTCTAGGATACGTGCCAAGTGGGTTGGACGCAGACATTTTCCTGTAGAGAGTCAAAGATTCTAGTTAGATACTGTAATTTTGACTTGACCAATTTGTTTAGGGATTTTATTTTTAAACAAATTAGCTCCCACTATTTTCTCGGATCCCTACACTCCCTCTGTAGAGATGCGAAAATCTCCACGATTGATGATTTCTAGTGGGTGGTGCGGTCTCACCAACTGACTCATCACCTCACCTAACAGTTATTGGTGATGGGTTAGCCAATGAGTGAACAACTCTTGTTCAATGATTCTCTAATCATGGTGCACCCAAACTTGGTCTCTAATTCATGAATCTCACCGTATCCGGAATATTGATCCACTCCTTAGTTAAGTCAGACCCACCATTTGCATAGACTGGGTTCCTAATTGGGTCTCTCACCGTATCCAAAATATTGAGCCCAACTCATCCTCCAGCCCATAGCATCCAATGCCTAATAGACATGGTTGCGTCTTCCCGGTGCAACTGAGCCACTGTATCCAGCCGAGAACAATCAACCCCGGGAAGGGCCCGCACATCTACAATGGTGGAAGACCTCAGACTTAATCTTTTCTTAGGGAGAATTGATTCAGGTCTCATTAAACTAGACTTGGCTTAGTCATAACAATTATGACTAACCTAGTGGCATGGGTTAGCTCGGATTATTGACCACCTCAGATCAGAACTGTGTCAACAGATATGGCCAGGTAAGTGAGACCGGTGGAAGGAATATGCCATTAACTCGCACAAGAACGCATTCAGGTCGAGTAGCTTCCAATTAAAAACCAGTCGGTCGTCTATGCCAAACTTACCTTAGACACCAAATTGTTGAGTCAGAACCAATTGGGTTAGCCTACAATCCAGACTCTAACCTCTGAGCCTAATTAGGTCTTGCTTGATCGTGACTCGATCTTGACCCAGACTTAATCCTATTAGGCTGGTCAATTTAAGCATTGTTGATCCCATCTAACCAACTCTTGATTCGGTTTGATCAACCGCTTAGACCTAATTGAGCTACCCAAGCCCGAACCCAGTATTATGAATATGTCTTAGATCTGAAATTCTCAATTTTAGACCTAATTAATATTCCATAAACTTAATTCTTAATTAAGTTGGGTTCATAAACAAAATATGCACAATAAATCCTAGGGTTTCAGGATCTAGGGTTTTGCAGAAAGTAAGTTTTGGGTTTCTGATTAAGGACGAACACGCAGCACCCCTACACGTCATAAGAACACCCCATCGAATGGGAAGAGAGGGCCTTTAAACCCTTCTTCGTTCTTATGACCGGACGGCCAAGAGGAACGCCTTAATCAGGAACATGTCAATACTACAAAACAATATCAGATCTATATCATATATCTCATATACAAATTTAGATCTAATCATGGCATATTTTGCATACATCTCATGTATCAAATCATGCATGTTTTCAGATCTAAATTATCTCATAATAATCTAAAAAATTAGATTTAAATTGATCTAATCAAAATAAATTCTAATCTAGACAATTATGTAGAACTATTCTACAACTAGTCTAGACATGCATCAATCATATCTCATATGATATTTAAAATTAAATAATTTTTATTTGCTATTTTATCAGATGTTATTATAACACTTATAATATCAAAAAATAGTAAATAAGAAGATCTAAAATATGATTTAATCAGATTAAATCAAAGACATGCAAAACTATTCTATAGAACTATTCTATTCTAGAACTAGTCATGCATATCTTCTTAATCTTAGATCCAAATCATTTAATTTTAATTTTTTCTGATTTCAGATCTGATCACATCTCATGTGACATCTGAAAAAATCACTTTATTTTCTAATTAAAATAAAATTAAAATCAGATCTAAACAATTTAGAACCATGGCTCTGATACCAGTTGAAGGGAAATCCTGATTTCCCGGTCCAGGTTCGTCCAGATCTGATCAGATCAAGAGATATATTTCAAAAATTTTTTCTCTTGATCCCAATCAGATCTTGATATGTTTTAGATCTGATTCTTATTATTTTAATAAATAAAATAAAATAAGATAAATTAAATCAAATTTAATTTACCTGATTTGGGTAATCCTATTACCCTGTAGATGATCCTGATTGCAGCGGAAGGTTCTGGATCTAGCCACGCAAGCGCCTGGCCTCTACCGGTATCCACTCGGGTTGGATCTGGAGATCCTCTTCTTCTCTATCACACCTCCAAAAATTCAGATCTGGATCTGATCTGGAGGATCTTCAAAACTCCTTTTGAAGATCAGCAGTCGTCCTTTGCAGCAGTGCAGCCTTCTTGCTTTTGATCGCCTTTCTTTTGATCTGGAATCGCACCAACCTAAGTCCAAAACTCTTTTGGACGTGGAGAGCAAGGGGAGAAGAGTTTATGGCATGGAGGAAGAGGGGAGAGGCAGCCTTGGGGCGTGGGGAAATCTCAATTGAATTGCATTCTTTAATCTGAGTTGGGCGCAGGGTCTTATTTATAGACTAAGCTTGTGATCCAACTCCTCTTCCTCTCAACCAATCACAACCCTTTGTGAAATCAGATCTAAATCTGATTGGTTGGAATAGAGACCCCTGGATTCCTCCTTAGAGGGCGCCTAAGACCAGTCAAACTGGATTCTTAGTAGAACTCTGATTGGAATCCAAAAGGGAGGTGGAGTCCTTGTCCAACAAGGACTCCTAGGCGCCTCCAACTTGGGCTCACGCCACCCTAGGGTGGCGTGCGCCCTTCCTCCTTGCCAGGTTCTGGCAGGGGGACAGGCCCCCACCAGCTCTCCAATAGGTGCATGACATGTGGTCAAAAGTCAAAGTGTCAATGGTCAACATTTGACCAGTCAAAGGTAGACTTTTGACCAAAGTCAAAGAACAAGAAATGGCAGGTGACCAAAAATGGCAGGTAATGTCTTATAAAATAAGACAACCTTTTCTGACTTGGACAACCTCCAGTTCAGACCATATGAAGGCCTCTGATTGAGCACAAACTCCTTTGGCTCAGTCAGGACAACTTATTTATGATAGTAAAAGAAGAACGTTAGGTTCAATCGAGTGCTAGCACGATTTCCTTGAACCTAATTGAATCTCATTCAGATCAATTGAACTAGATCAGTTCAATTGATGATCACCAGATTCAAACCCTTGTTTGTGTGACCCAGTTAGGTTCAGTTCTGTATGGTAATGGGATATGTCATGATCTCTATCATAGACATCATCGAAACTCCTTTCGATGGATCAGAACT
>QRFJ01002196.1:0-112213 GCA_006176705.1 Cocos nucifera | reverse complement strand
TTGGGTGGTTTTCCTCATACAACAGTATCCCTATTTATAGTACTATGTAGTCATTTCTATAGTAGTACTATTATATCTGCTCTAGTACTGTATAGTGATTTTTGCTATAGTTTCGAGCTATAGTGCTGAATAGTAATTATAAATAGTAACTATGAACAGTAAATATGAACAGTAATTAAACACTAATTATGAAAGAAAACATGCTTTATTTATAATGCACTTACATTAGATCTGAAGAAAGCTTAAAATCTCATCACACAAGCTTAATCACACTTATTTACATACCAGATATGCCAGGTATACTTAATACATACTAATCATACACTAAACACACTTACATATTTACAAAAGAGCTTTAGTAGAGTTTTCTTTCTGAGGAAGAAGAAGATGAATAGTGGGAAAGGAAAATGAATGGACAAGTGAAGGAAAGGGCTAACAAAGGAAAGAGGAGAAGGTTCTCTGGAGAATGATTCAGATGTTGCCTTCCAAAGACTTCCCTTAAATAAGGTGTTTATAGGAAGAAGTGGAGTGGAAGTCTAACTAGGAGTGGTAGATGGCATCATCATAGTGGATGAACTAGTGGTAGATGAGTGGAGAAGAGATGAGATGAAATGGAAGAAGAAAAGATAAGATAAGGGAAGGAAAGAAGAGAAGGGAAGAAGAGAGGAAGAAAGAAAGAGAAACTCTACCTTAGTTTTGGAAAGTAGTGAAAGAGAGAAGAGAAGAGACTCTCAAACTCTCCAGGTAGAGCCTTCTCACACTCGATCGCTTAAGCACTCGACCGTTGTTCACTCCACCTCCTCCTTTAGCTGAAGCCCCTCCCCTCTATTTTTAGATGAGGAAGTGCGGACTTTACTTGGTTTGGAGTCCATGGATTTGAAACCTATTAAGGTTTGGATCCTTTTGAGTGCTTTCTGTAGCTGTCTTTTTCTGTAGTTGTATGATTAGGAGTCTTCATGTAGATCGTTATGCATCATTTTAAAAGTATTGTAGGAAATCTTCCAATAGATTATTGTGCGTCACTTCAGGAGTACAGTAGGCTGTTACTTATCATTTTTAAAATTCTTTTGTAGGCTGATTGATAGCTTTTGTTGGTCACCGACCATTCATTTGGTAGGCGAATAGGAATCTGCTTGGCCGTAGAATAGACTTAGCTTAAAACAAACTTTGCTCAAAGTTGTTTCTGCAAGAAAATATTCTACCAAAGTTTTGATAGAGGGTTAGTAAGAGGGAAAAATAAATAAATAAATAAATATATATATATATATATATATATATATATATATATATATATATATATATATATAGATATATATTGCTTAGCCCTTAGGGCTATAGTTGAAGAAGACGTCGATCTGTTGGCAGTCTTCAAGTTTGAGGCATGCCTTGATTTTTTCTTATGCGAATGTTTTGGTGGAATGATTAGTCATAACCCAAATTCTTCCATGAGTCTGTTATTATTGTTGTTGTAATTTTCTTGCCACCAAATAATTGAAATCCTTTGGTGATGTTCTTGGATGGTTGTCTTCTTCAAGAGTACCAATATTATAGATTTGAAGAGGATATTCAATACTTTCCATCTTCTTGTCTTCTGTCTCACTGTATATTTTGGCTTCAAAGTAGTTTCGATTTCCTCCAACATTTTGTAATATGATTGTCATAATAGAAGGAAACTTCATAGAGCAATCTATAAAGATTATCTTCATCAGTCCTTTATATAGTGCACTTTGATGGATTTCTTCATGGAGCTCAAGGATTCAGACTTTCTCAGCCTTTTTTTAATAGTCAAGTCTTTTTAACTTAACCATTGTTAGCGTCTCTGGTATTTCACAGAGATTTTAAAGAGATATAAGATCAAGTGAGGGCTGAGTAACCTGTATTTCAAATTTTTGGAAATATTCACTGATGATTTTCAGAGAGTTTTTCTTTTTAGTCAGGTATTTTACTAAACTTGTGATGTTTCGAACATACTTTTGAATTTTTAGATTCCTATCAAAAAATAAAAAATGTGAATACTTTGATTGAGATAAAGATTTGTGTACCTATTTTTTTAGAACATCCTTCTTCTGAATAGATGATAAAGCTTCTTCCCTGTCATTCCAAGAAGGTTTATAAAGAGAGAGTTCATTTATTTCAGCAGCTTCTTTTAACTAATTAAGAAAAGTTCTTCGAGATCAGAACAAGACTTAAATATTATTTTGTTACCATTTATGTGAGTAATTATTTCTTCATTGATGATAGAAAAAGGTTTGACTTGGATGAGAAAGGGATTTCCTAGAATAATTCCTTATCTTAGAGTTTTAACAAGTAGAAAATGAGACTGAAAATAAGTCTTCTTAACACAAATATGAACACTAGAAATTTTATACCTTACTTTAAGATTTCCTCCATTAGCAGTCTGGATATTTTGACCTAATTTTTCATAATATTTAAAAGGAATTAATTCTTCCCTAATGCAGTTGACATCAGCCCCAAAGACAATCAAGGCTCTATAAGTAAAATGATAATCTTCAATTTTAAATAAGATTTCATAGAACCATTTTTGTTTTATATATCTATTGATAGATCCGATGAAGTCTTCTTCTTCTTCGATAAATGGAATTTTGCCAGAACTAGATTTAGTACTTTCAAGGATCAGTTGAGGCTCATTTATTATGGCTTCAAAGGAAATATTCCAAAATGATTTTAATTATTCCGTAAGTAAGGTTATCTCTTTTCTTAACTAGGTTTGTTCTCTAAATAGTTCTTATAGACTAGGTTTCCGGCCCTTGTCTTTTCTTAATCTTTGAAAAACTTCATCCATAGAATAAAAATTTTGATTTTCCAAAGAGTGTTGAGAAGCCTTAGATTTTTGTCCTTTGATTAGATCAAAAAATCTTTCAAGCTGATTTTCTCAGGTTTCTTTAGAGAATTGATCATGTCTACAATAAATTGTTCCACATTAGATAATACTAGGAGTTCATTTTCACTAGTATCACTTTTAGTAGAAGATTCGTTGCAGCAAGAACATTCTTCAGAAATAGATTCTCCACTAGGTGCTAAGTTTAAGGTACTTATTAGATCTTCCAATTTCTCTTTGATACCTTCTAAGGTTTTTTCCTCAAAAATTTCTTGGATCTTCTTTTTAAAACTCTTAGGGCATCGACTAGCAAGATGACGCTCTTGATTACATTTAAACCAAACTGGAGATGTCTTCTGATAATTAACCTTTTCTTTACGTTTTCCTGGGTAAGGATTTGAATATGTTTTTGAGTCTTTCTTTTTCTTAGAAATCTTCTAAGATTTCTTTTTGTAAGGCTTTCTTTTATATTCTTTAGATCTCTTATGTTTCTTTTGATATGGTTTGTCTAATTGGAATCCAAATTGATAGCAAAAATCTCGTAATTCTTTTCTTCCAAGTATTTTCTGCTTTTTCAATTGATCTCTAATTTTCAAGTCATTGCATAATTCGGATCCAACAAGTTGAATTTTTTTAGCAATTTTACCCATATCATATTAACTATAATTAATAACACCATCTCCTTCATTTCTAAGTCTAGTTCTAACTTTTCAGCAAACAAAGGTGGTAGCCCTGATATGAACTTTTCTTTCCAAAATTCTTAGTTTGGGTTAGGAAGCTGATAGAGTTTTGAAAAGTAGGTGTCCTTATACCATCTAAAATCTGACATAGTTTTACACTTCAAATTAATCAATTATTCTATGGTTTTTTCATAAACATCAGTGCAATCTCCAATAAAGTGGTAGATGATATTCAAGATTAAGGTGACTACAGCATTAGAGATCTATTCTTGATAGGGATTTCCATCAAGATCTCTTTTAACAGCATTAGCAACTTCCTACTTTTGATAAGGAGTAAGGTAATTATCCCACCAACCCCTTAATTATCTCGAGAAACCAGAGACTATCATAGTAACAATATTTTTCTCAAAATTTCCATAAATTTTGCAGGCATTAGAGTACATCATCATTTGATAGCACATCATAATAATTTGATATTATGTAAATCCATCAAGATTCCATTCGATCAAACTTCTTCCGTCGAATTGAATGGTGGATGTAGTATCAAGAGTCTCTTCTAATTGCAAATCTGCATAAGTTGGCCTGGAATAATATTTTTAATCCTAAGGTCCTGCACAATTGGTCTATAGCTAGAAATTTTGTTAATCTCATGACTATGAATATCTTCAGGATTTTCCAAGATTTAGAGTTTACTAAGGATATTACTAACAGATTTTTCTTCTAATTTTTTATCAGATTTTTCTAAAGAATATTCTTTATTGTTGTCCGAGATGTTTGGTTCTTTAGAGGAATCAGTAGATATATAGCTAATAGTATCTTTAAGTTTTAGAAAAGTCATTTTGGTACTTATTTGAGTAATAAATTCATCAGAAAAGGTGGGTCCTAGTTTGACCTTGGAGTCTAATTCATGAGAATTGAACAAAGATAGAATATTTTTTGAAGAGGAGGCTATTTCTCCATTGTTTAGAGGCATCATAACTTATTTTATTTTTTGACTTTTAGGAAACCTCCGAATGACCTTTCCAGTTTCCTCCTTCTTTTCAAGAAAAATGTTTTCAATCCTTTCAGTTTGGAGGCCAATGCTTCTAAGAGCAATATTGGTGAAATTCTGTTGTTTTGCAATTTGCTCAAGACATTCGACTTTAGGAGTTTCCTTAAGCCCAGTGTTGAACATCTTCAAAGGACTAGCATGAATTCCTCCTTCTACTTGTATTGGTTCAAAGGGAGGATGAATAGACTCAATATTAGGTCCTCTCTCAGTTTTTCAGGATTTAGATATAATCTTAATCACAATAATTTGAAGCTCAGGCCTAATATCTTCAAGTTTCTTGAAGTAATGATGTTGAACCGATCAAAGAAAAGGATGTATCATTTTTCAGCCTCCATTTTCTTGAACCAAATATCTCTAATAAAGCCTCTTTTTTTGTTTATCTTAGGTTTCAAAGAACCACAATCTTTTCATGATATTTTTCAAGGAATAGAAGTCTTTTCTTAACAGTTCTTTGTTCATCTGAAACTCACCAGATTCTATAATATTGAGTTTAAGACTAGAGGCAGAACTCATTGGCTCATACATGGCATAAGCAATTGAGGCTCCTTGTTGATCCTTTTCTCTTTCAGTAATAGAAACATTAGAGGTAGAAAATCTTCTATCTAGAGTAATCCTTTTGCTAGATGAGAAGTGAACTTCAATGTTTCCTTCAGGGGTTTGAACAATCCTTTCAACCATGGTGTTTTGGGCTTTCGTAGGTTCAATAAGTAGTTCTAAAGTCCATTTTTCTGGTAGAGTTATTTCGTTCCATTTTAGTGCCTTAGGGGATAAGATATTATTCTTAGGATTGCAAGGAACAAAGTAGTTACCCCTTTAACAGTAATCATCTTAACCTTAGGCATACAATGGTCATGGCTTTGTAATAGACTCTAAAGGTGATAGAAATATTTTCTGATCCTGGTTTCATCTCAATGCCAGAAGTTTGAAGATTAACAACAAGGCTGTCAAGGATATTTTGGCCTATCAAGGATACAGAAAAGTTTAGTCCAACATTGATGAATACTAGCCCCTCAGCTAGACTAGCCTCTATGAGGCCTAAGACTGAATTGGCAAAGTTCAAGTTTTGGCAATCTCTTAGGCAACCAAGAATAGAAGTGTTCAGTCCTTTTCTAGTTGAGGGTTTAACAGCCACTTGAACAAATCCAAGGTGAAGGTATTTAAACTCAAACGAAATTTCTTTTAGATCTTCTTGACTCAACAGATGAGTCTCTTGAGCCGAGCTTATGGAGAGGGTCTTTTCTATGGTCTTAATATAATTGGTACTTCTAAAATGAAACTTTCTCTTATGATATATTTCATTAGCATATATCCTAGGCATTTCCTAATTACTCAGACTATTTTCTAGCTTAAAACTTATAAAAGATGCATTTTTTAAAATTATTGTCCTTATATGATTAGGTTGCTCACCATCATCAGGCCTAGTCATACTTTTGGAAAGAGATTGGAGGATACCAGCCATACCTCACCCTCATAAATCTGCAACTTACTGACCTTAATATATAAACTCATGTCCGTCGGCCAAATCAAATGGGTCCTTACCGCATGGTGACTAAACAGATGAGAAATGAAGCTGTGGGAACAAGTTCGCTACGACGACTGCACAGATGAAAAATGAAGCTATAGAACAAGTTTGCTACTTCAGAGGAAGAAGAAGATGAATAGTGGAAAAGGAAAGGGAATGAACAAGTGAAGGAAAGGGCTAAGAAAGGGAAGAGAAGAAGGTTAGAAGAGGAGAAAGATGTGTCAGAGAGCTAGAAGGTGTTTCTCTGATGAGACTTTTATAGGTGAATTGGAAGGTCAGAGGGTTAGGATGAAGTGGAGGCTTAACTATGAGTGGTAGATGGCATCTTTGTAGTGGATGAACTAGTGGTAGATGGGTGGAGAATATGAGATGAGAAGAGAGGAAGAAGAAGATAAGATGAGAAGAAGAGAAGATGAAGAGAAGATAAGGGAAGGAAAGAAGAGAAGGAAAGAAGAGAAGAAGAAAGAAAGAGAAGCTCTACCTTAGCTTTGGGAAGTAGCATAAGAGAGAAGAGAAGAGACTCTCAAACTCTCTAGGTGGAGCCTTCCCACACTCAATCGCTTAGGCTCTTGATTGCTCACTCCACCTCCTCCCAGCTAAAATTCTTTCCCTCTATTTATAGATGAGGAAGGGGCTATGCAGACTTCACTTGGTTTGGAGTTCATGGATTTGAGACTGATTGAAGTCTGGATCTTCCTGTAGCTATCTTATGCGGACTTCACTTGATTTGGAGTTCATGAATTTGAAATTGATTAAAGTCTAGATCTTCCTGTAGCTATCTTTTCCAATAATTACTTTTGTCAGAGTATCTTTCTATAGCTATGTTTGTCAGGAATCTTCTTGTAGATCATTGTGCATCACTTCAGGAGTACTGTAAGCTGTTATATGTCATTTTTGAAATTCTTTTATAGTCTGATTAACAGCTTCTATCGGCCATTTATTTGGCTAGGCAATGATGCCGTAAATATAGTCACGAGCTTTGCTCTAAGTTTAGAGACAAAGTTGTACCTACAAGAAAATATACCAAAGCTTTGATAGAGGGTTAGTAAGAAAACACTTTTTTTTTTCTTTTTTCTTCTCTTTCTTTCTTTCTTTCTTTCTTTTATGTGTCGAGGATAAGCTTCCTTCTAGTTTCTGCAAGATTGATTTCAAATTCTTCTAGATCAGTTATGATGCAAATCTAAATTCTTCTCCCTCTTTCTCTTAATTGGTTTTTCAGGTTTAAACATGCTTCAATTCCTTTTTGGAATAGTATTTCTTTTCTTATCTTCTGAGGATACTTTTTGAGATTGAGAATATCATTCCATTCTAGATATGAATCTTTGATATATAGGTCTTCTGGATCTCCTTGAGTGGGTAGACTGGTTGGTAGATTGGTGGTCACCCAAATTCTACAATCCATCCAACATTTTTGTTGTTGGAGTTTTCTTCCTATCCAATAAACTTCTAAATATGATATCAACTTGTAGACTTTGAGGTTGAAGTTGCTTGATGATATTTCCTTTTTATTGTCCCTGTTTGGTACTATCACAAATCCAATAGGATTATTTTCGTCCAAATTAGTAACATGATAAATTTGAAGTGGTATTCAATACTCACACAATTCCTCTTTCTTCTATTCCACTGTATATCTTGATGTCAAGAACTCATGCTTTTTTCTTAGGTCATATAGAAGAGAGGCTACAATAGCAGGGAACATATCAAAGGCAGATGAGCAATCTACTGATATCACCTTCACAAGTCCTTAATATAAGGCTCTGATTTCTTTAGGCTTGTTAAATGTGTTAAATAGAGGTAAGAAGAGCTTAGGGTGTGACCAGTCATAGGTAATGAAGGTTTCTCAATCTTCAAGGAGAATCTGTTCTTCATTTGGTTGGGTTTGAAAAATGTCTTTGAGAAGTTTAGGAGTTAAAACCTCTTGGGCCATTTTCCAATAGTCTAACCTTTTTAACTTGACTATTGTTGGTGTCTCTTTTAATCCACAAAGATCATAAAGAGATATGAGTTTAGGCATAGGTTGGCTTATTTGTTCTCCAACGAGTTGAACATATTCTTTGATGGTTTTCAAAGAATGCTCTCTTTCAATCAGATGTTTTACCAAGATTATCATAGATTTTCGATATTTCATTTCTTTATCAAAAAGATGTGCTTCCCAGGCTTTATAGATTATAGAGTAAGTATCAAAGGAAAAGTTTGGATTGTAGAATGGAGGAGAAATTAGGTACTTATCCTGATTTTCATTTAAGGGCTATTTACCCTTAGATTTTCCCCTTTTGTCCTCAGATTCCCTATCAAGAAAAATGAAGTCAGATACTCACTTGAGATAAGAACTTAATGTAGAAATGTTACTTTTATAGCATTTAGAGAAATTTCTCTGGAACCTAGATACAGACCCGGATATGCTTGAAAAAGATTTTCTTTACAATAATCTACTTTGTGATTAAAAGGACATTGATCTTGTAATTACTTTTCAAAATATATAGGAGAGAATGAAAGACTTATCTTCAAATCATGGGTAGAATGTAATTTAATCATTAGGAAAATTAATTTTATATTTTTATAGAGTTTTTTAGCTATTTCTAGGATTTGTTCTAAAAGAAGAATTTTATCTTCTACTTGAATATTCATCTCAGGTATTATAAGTCTACTTCTAATTTTCTAAAGAAATATTGTAGAAATCTCCAATGTTTTTTGTCATATGGATATATTATCAAAAAGTGAGAGTAAGGTAGAAAGATTTGAATTATTTCATAATTCAATATTGTAAGCCATTTGGATTAACATTGAGACCCTTTAATCTTTTTTACTATTTTTTGTGTACATGGGGTCTGATGTTTCAACTATTGGAGTAACTTGTCTTAGGCCTTATGATTGATTATAAATTTTAAATTTTTTCTTCTTAATTTAATCTTGAACTTATTTTTTCCTAGCTTAGAGTCTCTAGTTATGAGGGATAATTTATTTAAGTATTTTACTTCAAATGCTTTTCTTAGCTGGTTGAAGAGAGACTCTTTAGGATAGAAATTTAATATGACCTTTTCACCATTAATCATTATAATAATACCTTTGTCTGTAATAGTGAAAGATTTTATTGAAGTTTGTTGGAGATAAAATAGCTCTTGCCAAAGTTTGGCTAGATGTCCAACCTCTATGAGATCTCATCGGATGCTATGGCCACTTTAATCGAGCTATGATTCTGCTTCAACTCATTCCGTTAAAGCCAACCTTTAGCTCGCATGTGCCAGATGACCTTCCCGACTGTAATTACTAACTCTTTTGATTGACCATAGAAGGGATCATGGACTTCGATCGGACGAGCTTGAATAGTGAATTTAGCTACTTACCGATGGACGGCAAGGTAGTTGATATATTCTGCCAGTCTCATATTAAGGATCTCAGACTAGCAGAACTTCTTCTCAGCCAAATTGCTCTACTCAACTATAAATGGCAGACCTTGACACTCCCATATCAAGAACCACTATAAGAAAATAGTGACTTTGCGATCGATTTTATGATCGAAATTTTTTATTGAATTTTACGATCGATTTTGCAATCAAAATTTTTACGATTGATTTTATAATTAATTATTAAAAAAATTAATATAGAGATCGAAAAATATCGGTTGCAAAATTGGTTGCAAAATTTTAATTTTACAATCAATTTTGCAACCAAAAATTTGAATATAAAAGTAAATTTATAAAATATTAATTTTATAAAATTTTATAATTAATTTTTCAATCACCAAATTTTTGACCAAAAAATCGATAGCAAAATGCCATAATTAATTTTTTTAATTTAAAATAATTTAAAATTTTAGCAATCTATTTTTCAATCAAAAAATCATTTTTTTTATTTATTTTTTGGTTACAAATTTTTTGATCAAAAAATTGATCAAAAAAATGCTAAAATTAATTTTTTAATTTAAAATAATTTTAAAAAAAAATTGATTGAAAAACTAATTTTTTTTTATCAATTTTTTTTGTTGCAAATTTTTTGACTAAAAAATTGATCAAAAAATGCTAATTTTTTTTAATTTAAAATAATTTTAAAAAATTTTTGATTAATTTTTTTGTCAAAAATTAATTTTTTTGATCAATTTTTTGGTTGAAAAATTTATGATCAAAAAATTGATAAAAAAATGTCAAAATTAATTTTTTTTTAATTTAAAATAATTTTAAAAAAATTTTGATCAATTTTTTATCAAAAAATTAATTTTTTTTATTGATTTTTTTATCATAAATTTTTAAACCAAAAAATTGGTTGAAAAATACCAAAATTAATTTTTTTAAATTTAAAATAGTTTAAAATAATTATTTTAAAATAATTTAAAGCCCACTCCATGAGCATGAAAGAACGGGCGAAGAGTGCCCCTCTAGAATGCTTGGCATATCGGCCTTTAATCTTGACCATACAAGATGGACCCATCTGCTGACCCTGCTGCAACGTAGTTCTCGTCAGCACTAATGCCTGATCAGCTCCAGTTGGATGCCACCCTGTTCCCATTGGCTCTAGATGTCTAGCACACTTCTAATGTTCTAACATCGAACAAATTATGCAAGTTGTCCCTTCCACTTGTTAGCACCAAATTACCACTTCGAGAAACATAGATAGATGTGACTGCTTGTGAATGAGCAGCTTCCTCACTAATTAGCTTCCCTATTCGGCTATCCCATAGTCAAAGATTACCATCTACATGATCTGAACAAAAATAGTCAATCCATCCTTGTTGTAGGAAGGGGCATTGCAGTTACTTATTGAGATGATATAGTATTGATGCAGTAGCCTTTCTCGAGGTCCCAGATTTTAATGGTATGATCATAAGCAGCACTCACAACATTGCGGCTGGAGGCTTTGGTTGCATCCACGGTGCAGACTTTATGAATGTGACCCGTAAGGATGTGGCGTATACGACCCGAACTTACATCCCATACATACATGTTATTGGAGCTGCTGGCAACTATTACAAACCTGTTGTCATGAGTAACAGCAAGATCAAGTATGGAGCCGAGGCAACCATGAAGAGCGGAACTCGGGTTCCCAATTTTTGTGTCCCATATTTTGACTACTCGGTCCTGCCCGCCACTGATCAACCTATTTGAGTTGTTCTCAAACAATATGGACCCACATCCACCATCATGAGCATGGATGGTATGCTTGCACACAGAAGGAACAACTGATTCCCCAAATTCCACATACCCTGCTTCACTTCGGCGATTTACTCCATCAACTTGTTGTCTTGCAAGTTGTTCTATGCTAGACACCTTAAAACATTGCATCATGTCCTCATACAATGCATTGGCCTGTCAACATGAAAGAAAAATCAGGAAAGAAACCAAGAGGCTTTCCTTGCTGTGGCCATGTTAATACATTCAGGAATTTTCTTGACCATCACACAGGAAATCACTTGTATGATAATGTCTTGGGAAGTTCTAGCTAAAGCTAGCAATAGGTCACACACAGCATACTAGTCTACACCATTGTTTATTGCAACACATTCACTATAGCTGCTTCTGAGTCATCCTTATTTCCAGCTCTTGCTCTTCCTCTTGAAAATTGAAACTAAATTATCCATAAAAAGTGCAGATAGACAAAAACTGAATGCAATTTCTTCAACTCTAATTATTGGTCCATCATGTTCTTCTCATACCCAACCAGATGTTCTTTTATTAATATAAATCTAGTAGTCTCAGACCCAAAAATATTGCTCATTTACAATGGCAGCATGCAACATAACCAGAATATAGTCTAAACCCAATTAGTAATTACCAGAACATAGATCAGAAAAGAAATCACATGTAATGTGAATAATGGTTAGAAGAAAACAAGATACCTTATTAAGCTTTTTCAGCATCCTTCATCTTCTCCAACATCCAACGATCGATCAATTTCCTATTTTTAGCCTTTGCATCTTTTAATTTGAGCATCATCTCTTCAAGTTGTGCTTTAACCAACTTGTTCTCGCTTATTAATAAATCTAATGATTTTGTCTTTTCTTCTAAATCCTTCTTAAGCTGTAAGTTTTCATCCCTAAAATATTTGGCCACATTAGGTTGAACTCACTCATGTTATTCTCAAAGGAAAGATCTTCAGGGTATAGAAAGCAAGAAATGGTGTCAGAAACAAAGGGAGGACGAGGTGCTTCAACAAGCTCGGTAGTTTCCTTAAGGCTTGGGTCCAACAAGCTCGGGTGGGTTGAGCTCCTAAAACTGGATGATCAGGATCCCTTAGAAGACATTGGGATTAAACTTAAACTTGAAATAGTCCTCGAAAATCAGGAAAAATTGGCCATAAAGTCTACAAAAACTTAAGGTATGGAAACGATAAGTTCTTTTGAAGAAATTGAAAGGTCAGAAAATGAAAAACAATTGAAATGATTGGAAGGGAGTTAAGGAACTAACCTAGGTTGGTCAGAGATGGCCAGGAGACAACCGACGAGATGAAAAGTGGGTAGAAAATGTCGACGGTCAGCAAAAATCATGAAGGAAGCTGAAACGAAGCTCTCAGGAAAGAAAGAAGTAGGGGACGAAGGTTCAGGGAAGGAGAAGACCCAAATCATAATAGGGCATTGATGGAGAAAAAGGGGTTTAAATAACTAAGAAGATCTTGGGTAGTTATGATGACAGTCCTTCGCCACCCAATCCTTGCCTACCACGTGTTTCACTTATCATGGTGGGTCTGACATTCGATAGACTTTTACGGGGTGCTTGGTTCGTGATCAAAATTAGAATCAGAATATAAATCGAAATGAATTAGAATCGAAATCAGAATAGCCTAATCCTCTAAAGTGTTTGGTTCATGATCAGAATCGAAATCAGAATAAAAATTTAAATCCATAAGAGAGAGTGGGGATTGAGTTTTAGGTAGATTGGACCATTCTCATTCCATTCTAGAATCGAAATTAGAATGGGACTCCCCCCCAACCAAGCGGTTGGAATGAGAGTCATCCATTCTCATTTTGATTCTGGACCCCTATTCCCCCAACCAAGCACCCCCTTAATGGCTCTATCCCCTGAAGCACCAATTTGGTGGGAGTTTCAAAAAGCAATCTTTTCAGATCACCTCGTATTGAAGAAGCTTCGGCATCAGTACAGATAATGCTAAGACTTCCATCTTACTAAAGCGGGAAGTTAGAAAAGGATTTTGACAGTCTGACCGAACTTCAAACTTCCATCTTTTTGTACTCTCATTCGAACTTCGAACTTGAAAGTAGGAGGATAATTGTTGGAGATAAAATAGCTCCTACTGAAATTGGGCAAGATGACCAACCTTTGTGAGATCTCATCGGATGCTGTGGCCACTTTGATCGATCTATGATTCTGCTTCAACTCATTTCGTTAAAGCCAACCTTCGGCTCGCATGTGCCAAATGACCTTCCTGACTACAATTACCAACTCCTTCGATTGACTGCAGAAGGGATCATGGACTTTGACTGGATGAGCTTAAATAGTGAATGTGGCCACTTACCGACGGACGACAAGGTAGTTGATATATTCCACCAGTCTCACATTGAGGATCTCGGACTAACAGAACTTCTTCTCAGCCAAACTTCTCTAATTAACTATAAATGACAGATCTTATGACTCCCATATGAAAAACTCTGGGTAACTCGAGTTATCGAAAGGACCTCGTTGGTAGCATAGGTCTGAACTTCTCCCCAGGAAGCCTGGTCGCGATCCTGATCAAGGAATCTGCCATTCACAACCTTCAATCTAGAAGTTACTCGCAGACGATCTCAAAGGTGGCCGAACTTTAGAAAATAAGACCATCGGGAAGTTCTGAATCTATGTCCACTTATCTTGACTCCCGGACAATATTGAATTCCTGTTGTCTAGCCAAAACTCCTTTGGGGAAACGAAGTTGCAGCCCTAGCCATAATGCCAATCGCTCCCTCACTAGACTTTGAACAGCTACATCATCTGTGCTCGGCCAATTTTGAAGACGGCCAAACTCTAGGAAGCTATTGAAAGCAACTCTACTCATCATGGGCTAGCCGCTCACTACTCTGAGGCCAACCCCAAGTTCGATCAGACTGATTTTGAGTCCGACATCTCCAACATGAGTAGCTTATCACCTAAAATAAGGCTCTTGATCTTTCATCTAAACTTTGACAAGTGGAATCCAACCATCCAGAAGTCATAATAAATGATAGCCCTCATCCCATAACAAATTCCACATGGTCCCGAATGGCCTACCAGCATTTGGTTACAACCATTTCACCATCAATCTTTTATGAGCTCCACCTATAAAAAAGATCTTTCAGATATATTTTTCTCTCTAAGCTATACTCTCATTCTAATTTTTTTGGGTACTCCATTCTTACTAGCAAGAGAATTGACTTGAGCATTGGAAGGATCCTGCTGGAGCCATCCACCTCTAGTTGAAATTCATCTTGCAGGTCACGTTGGAGGCCTCATCTCCACCAACTCCAGCGACTCTGTCCTCAGCACAATTTTTTTGCACCAACAAAGTTATAAAGGGGTTTCCGAATATAACTTCATGACTTAGGGTTTTGACTAAAAAGAGGGATATTTAGATGTAGGTGTTTCCTAATCAAACATAAACATTAGAGATTTTATGTCTCACTCTAAGATTTTCTCCATTTGCCATTCTAATATTTTGAGTTATTTTCTCAAAATATTTTAAAGAAATTAAGTTTTTCTTAATACAGTTTATATCAGCTCCAGAATTTATCAAAGCTTTGGTTTTAAAGTGATAGCCTCTAATTTTGAGTAAGATTTCATAAAACTATTTTTGATCTTCCTACTTAACACTGGATCTTAAGAAATCTTCATAAGAGTTCTGAATTATTTATGGAGCTTTTCTTTTAGAATTTCTAGTGCTTCTAGGATTGGGTTATCATCAAAATTGAAAGATTCAACAAAGTAAGAGTTTCCATCATTGCCACAGAATTCTTCCAAGTTGATATTTCTTAAGGTTTCTTCCATAGATATCACTCGATCCTTTCTAGAATGGCATTGATTTGTCAAAAGATATTTGATTTCTTCAATATCCTTTCTTGGATGAGTCATTGAATATCTCTTCAAAAGAGCTATTTCTTTCTTGTCTTTAGGAATTTTTCTATCTCTTTTATCAAAATGCTTCTTTTTGGATTTTTTTGTGAGACTTAAGATAGGATTTATTTGTTAGAATTTTATCTTAATAGCAGAGATTATCTAATTTTATTCTTCTAAGTATTCTCTGCTTACTCAGAGTATCATCAATTAGTTTAGATCCAATAATCTAAGATTTTTGAGATATTATACAACTAAGTCTAGTGCTACCAACTTCTTCATTCCTTAAATTTGGTCGGATTCTTTCAAAGAACAAAGGGGGTAATCTACAAATAAGCTCTTGATTTGTATCTGAAGATATCCTAACTATACAAATATTAAGATTAATCCTAAGAGTAGTTCTATATGTTTATATGATATTTACAATAATTACAAAATCTAAAGGATAATCTAGGTAGTAGCTTCTATTAGATTTTCTTTTGATAGCATCTAGTATCTCATTCTTTTGATAGTCAGTGAGATGGTAATCCCACCAACTCCTCAATTGTCTCCATAGAAATGATGCTATTTTCATTGTCTCTTCTGAATTATTATAAATCTTATCAGAATTCAAATTTAATACCTCTTAATTTTCAGCAAATTCTTTAAGATTCTTATTGAATTCAATGGTAGAGGTAAAATCATGGATGACTTCCAAATGCAAATATGACTGGACAAGTTTAGGATAATGAAATTCTAAGTTGGAAGTCTGTACCATCAGATTATACCTAAAGATTTGGTTAGTCCTATTACTAATATTATTTATAGAGTCAACTAAGACTAAATTTCTATTATAATTTTCATCAGATTTTTCAGATAAGACTTTATCAGACTTCTCTGATGAGTAGCCTTCTTTATCTATAGTGATGTAGGGTTCTTATAGGGTTCTGGTAGTTTTGAAGGCCTAGGACCTTTTATTTTATATTTTTTTCTAATTTTTATAGATTTTTTCAAAGATAAAGCAAACTTTCTTAAAGCTAAAAGACCAAATTTAGTCTTAAAATGAACTACCTTACCTTTATTTTTTCTAAGGATTTTATTAGACTCTAAAAGTTCTAAGGGAACTGACTCTTTGAAGGGGACTGACTCAATGGATGGGACTGACTTTATAGATAGGGCTAACTTTATGGATCTAGGTCCTAGTTTATCTAACTCATAAAATACATATCTTAAAATATTAGAATGGCAAATGGAGAAAACCTTAGGGTAAGATATAAAAACTCTAATGTTTATCCCTTTTTTTAGTCAAAATCTTAAGTCATGAAGTTATATTAGGAAACCCCTTTATAACTTCAATAAAATCTTTCACTGTTACAGACAAATGTATTATTATAAAGATTAATGGTGAAAAGATAATATTAAATTTTTGTCCTAAAAAGTCTGTCTTCAACCAGCTAAGAAAAGTAGTTGAAGTAAAATACTTAAATAAATTATCCCTCATAACTAGAGACTCTAAGCTATGGAAAAATAAGTTCAAGATTAAATTAAGAAGGAAAAAAATTAAAATTTATAATCAATCATAAGGTCTTAGACTAGTTACTCCAATGGTTAAAACACCAGACCCTATGTAGACAAAAGATAGTAAAAAAGATTAGAGGATCTCAATGTTATTCCAAATGGCTTGCAGTATTGAATTGTGAAATAATTCAAATCTTTCTACCTTACTATATCTATATGACAAAAAACAATGGAGATTTCTATAATATTTCTTTAGAAAGATAATTAGAAGTGGACTTATAATACTTGAGTTGAATATTCAAGTAGAAGATAAAATCCTTGTTTTAGAACAAATCCTAGAAATAGCTAAAAAAACTCTGTAAAAATACAAAATTAATTTTCCTAATGAATAAATTATATTCTACCTATGATTTCAAGATAAGTCTTTCATTCTCTCCTATATATTTTGAAAAGCAATTACAGGATCAATGTTCTTTTAATCACAAAGTAAATTATTATAAAGAAAATTTAATGAAAATCTTTTTCAAGCATATCCGGGTCTGTATCTAGGTTCCAGAGAAACTTCTTTAAATGCTATAAAAGTAACATTTCTATATGAAGTTCTTATCTCAAGAAAGTATCTAACTTCATTTCTTCTTGACAGGGAATCTAAAGTCAAAAGGAGAAAATTTAAGGATAAACAGCCCTTAAATGAAAATCAGGATAAGTACCTAATTTCTCCTCAATTCTACAATCCAGACCTTTCCTTTGATACATATGCTATAATCTATAAAGCCTAGGAAGCACATCTTTTTGATAAAGAAATGGAATATTGAAAATCTATGACAACCTTGGTAAAACATCTGGTTGAAAGTGAACATTCTTTGAAAACCATCAAAGAATATATTCAACTCATAGGAGAACAAATAAGCCAACCTACACCTAAACTCATATCTCTTTATGATCTTTGTGGATTAAAAGAAATGCCAACAATGGTCAAGTTAAAAAGACTTTACTGGAAAATGGCCCAGTAGTTTTTAACTCCTGAACTTCTCGAAGACTTTTCTTAAAGAGTAACCCAACCAAATGAAGAACAGATTCTCCTTGAAGATTTAGAAACCTTCATTATCTATGACCGGTCACACCCCAAGCTCTTCTTACCTCTATTTAACACATTTAACAAGCAAAAAGAAATCAAGGCCTTATATATAGGACTTGTGAAAGTGATATCAGTAGACTGCTCATCTGTCTTTGATATGTTCCCTACTATTGTAGCCTCTCTTCTATATGACCTGAGAAAAAAGCATGAGTTTCTTGACATCAAGATAGAGGAATTGGGAGTATTGAATATCTACTTCAAATTTATCATGTTACTAATCTGGACGAAAATGATCCTGCTGGATTTGTGAGAGTACCATATCATCAAGCAGCTTCAACCACAATGTCTACAAGATAATATCATATTTAGAAGTTTATTTGATAGCAAGAAAAGTCTAACAACAAAAATGTTAGACAGATGGCAGAATTTGGATGACCACAAATCTATCCACTCAAGGAGATCTAGAAGACATATCAGAGATTCATATCCAGAATGGAAAAATATTCTCAATCTCAAAAAGTATCCTCAGAAGATAAGAGAAAAAATACTATTCCAAAAAGGAATTGGAGCATGTTTAGACCTGGAAAACCAATTAGGAGAAAGAGGGAAAAGATTTCAGATTCGCATCATAACTGATCCAAAAGACTTTGAAATCAATCTTGCTGAAACTAGAAGGAAGCTTATCTTCAACGCATTAAAATACAATAAAATAAAAAGAGAGAAGAGAAAAGAAAAAGAAAAGTGTTTTCTTACTAATCCTCTACCGAAACTTTGGTAGAATGTTTTCTTATAGGTGCAACTTTGTCTCCAAACTTAGAGCAAAACTCGTGACTATATTTATGGTCATCATTGCCTAGCCAAATAAATGATCAGTGGCCAATAGAAGCTATCAATCGGGCAACAAAAAAATTTTAAAAATGATATATAACAGCCTACAGTACTCCTGAAGTGATGCACAATGATCTACAGGAAGATTCCTGACAAGCACAGCTATAGAAAGATTCCCTGACAAAAGTAACTCCAGAAAAAGATAGCTACAGGAAGATTCGGACTTCAATTAGTTTCAAATCCATGGACTTCAAACCAAGTAAAGTCCGCATAGCCCCTTCATCATCTATAAAAAGAGGAAAAAGGCTTCAGCTAGGAGGAGGAGGTGGAGTGAGCAGCGGTCGAGTGCCTAAGCGACCGAGCGTGGGAAGGCTCCACCTAGAGAGTTTGAGAGTCTCTTCTCTTCTCTCTTTCACTACTTCCTAAAGCCAAGATAGAGCTTCTCTTTCTTTCTTCATCTCTTCTTCCCTTCTCTTCTTTCCTTCCTTTATTCACTTCTTCTCATCTTCTCTTCATCTTCTCTTCTTCTATTTCATCTCATCTCTTCATCATCTCTTCTCCACTCATCTACCACTAGTTCATCCACTATGAAGATGCCATCTACCACTCCTAGTTAAACTTCAACTCCATTACTTCTTCCTATAAATACCTTATTTAAGGGAAGACTCTGGAAGGCAACATCTGAATCCTTCTCCAGAGAACCTTCTCCTTTTCTAACCTTCTCCTCTTCCCTTTGTTAGCCTTTTCCTTCACTTGTCCATTCTTCTTTCTGTTCATCTTCTTCCTTTCATAGAAAGAAAACTCTGCTAAAGCTCTCTTGTAAATATGTAAGTATGCTTAGTGTGCGATTAGTATATATTAAGTATGCCTGGCATGTCTGGTATGTAAATAAGTGTGATTAGTGTGCTTTTATGTTGTGCTTTTAAGCTTTCTTCAGCTCTAATATAAGTGCCTTTTTGTAAATAAAGCATGTTTCCTTTCATAATTAGTGTTTAATCACTGTTCATATTTACTATTTATAGTTACTGTTTATAGTTACTATTTAGCACTATAGCTCAGTACTATAGTAGAAACTACTATGCAGTACTGGAGCAGATTTATAGTAGTGCTGTAGAAACTAATACGTAGTACTATAAACAGGTGTACTGTAGTACGAGAAAAACTACCCAAGTACTGCACAGGGTTGTTCTAAAAATAACAGTCAATCTTGAAGGATAAACCAACCCTGAGGCTAGTAGAGGCTGCATTGTAAACAACCATACAGTCAGAATAAACAAGCCAAATACCACCTCCCAGTATCCTTAGTATCACGATTGCATTATAAACAACCATGTAATCACTTTGCTGAATAAAAACTATTAATCAGCTAACTATTGATTAGTATGTTAGTAGTTAGTTTATTTAACTATTTATATTAACTATTGAGTTTATAACTATTGTTTAGATATTGCTTTATATTAACTGGTTTATAGTTAGTTATTGCTTTATTTCAGTTTGATTGTCTTCATTAGTATTTGGTTTACTTTAAATAAAAAAACCAAAAAAAAAATTTAGTTATTAGTCGGTCTGCATAGTATTCATCTTTCTGAGTTATTAGTGTTTGTTTGCATGCTTGTCTGAGTGCTTTTCCTCTTTTTTCTCTGCATGCTTGCTTGCGAGTCTGTCTTGTTTATTTTTGGATCATGTCCATCATCTTAGGTAATCGTAGTTATTATATGTTTGCTTTACCTTGGGTTGTTGCCTTCTTCTCTTTTTAAAGTATCCACTTTGCACTTTCACTCTTGGATTTTAGGCTATATTATATACGTACATGGATAGTATCATATACTTTGAAGCTCATCCTTTAATATACGATACTATTCATATATGTATATAATATAGTCTGAAACCCAGGAATGAAAGTGTAAGTTGGACACTTTAATAAGAGAAGAAGACTATTAGCCCGAGGTAAAGCAAATAGATAATGATTACGTGAAGGAAAAACTAGATTTTCCTACTGCAAGATGCATTTGATTAAATCAGATTTATAGCAAAAATTTTTAAAATTTTTTTATGATCCGATCAGATTTAAGAGTTCTCAAATCTGATTAGATGGATCTAAAATTAGAAGTAAAAATAAAAATAAAAATAGTGATATCTGATATCACCTGATCAGGTGAATCATTCATCCTGTAGCGATGATCTGATATTGATCTAAGGTTTTGATCTGAGCCATGCACGTGCCCGACCTCTACTAGTATCCACTTGGATCAGATCTAGAAGTATCCTCCTAGATCTAATCTCCAAAAATTAGATCTGAAGTTGTTCGGAGATGCCTTCGAACCAATCTTCGACAGCAGACTTTCATCTCTTGATCCAGGAACTAGTTGTGCAGCTTTGTAGGATCAGAGATTCAACTTTTAATCTCTAATTTTTTCCAACCTTTTAGGCATCGAAGAGGTAGAGGAGCAAAGAAGGGAGGAGTGGAGATTGACAAAGAGGCAGGGCTTCGTCGTACATTAATTGCAATGCCAAACAGCTTGCAAGGCCCTTATTACAAGCCTAGGTGCCACCCTAGAGTCCTGGAGCTTTAAGCAACTTGATTGCTTAAAGCAGAAGTACTCCCAATCTGATCTCCATGCCCCATACCATATTTCTTCTGATTTTGTTGCACAAAATACTAAGAAAATGGCATGGAGATGGGAGGATAAAGATGGTTTGGCATAAGCCTCTTATCTTCAGGTATTTGAATCAAATTCAAAAGCTTTGACCATTCAAACCTATTTGAATGGGACTCTCTCCATTTATCCATATGGGGTGCATGACAAGGGGAGATGTGCGCCATCCTCTTCCTCATGGATCCATTTGGGGTGTGTGCCACTAGAAATTCTCTAGGGGGCGCATGCCCCATCCTTCAATTCTTGCAAGATCGGGTCAATGTTGACCCTTGTCCAGTTTCCATCTCATGGGATTTAGGACAAGCCCTTTTCTAGTTCCATCTAATGGATTTTAGGTAAGTTCTTATCAAGTTAGAACAAGCCTTGATCAGGCTAGGACTAGGTCCAATCAGATCAAGATAAATCCATACAGAATTTTTAGGAGAGACTTGTCCAAATTTCATCTCATGATTTTAGGACAAGCCTTAATCTTGTTAAGATAATCCTTGTCCTCCCATTTTATAGGATTTAGGACAATACTTGATCAAGCCAGGATAAGGTCCAGTCAGATCAAGATAAATCTACATAGAATTTCCAGATGAGCCTTGTCCAAATTTCATCTCATGATTTTAAGACAAGCCCTGATCTCATCAAGACAAGCATTGTTTTATCAGGATAAGGCATGTTCTCATTAGGAGAAGCTCCAATCAAACTAAGACAAACCCATACAAGGCTCTTAGGTGAGCCAAATCCAATTTGGCTCAATCGAGATGAACCAGAAAGACTACAGAAAGAGAATATTAGGCTTAATCGTGTTCTAGCATGATTTTCTTGAACCTAATTGGATCTAATCCAAATCAATAGAATAAGGTTAGCCCAATTGATGACATCTAGATCCAAATCTTTATTTGTATGATCCAGTTAGATTTAGTTCTGTATGATAATGGGATATGTCATGATCTTCATTACCAATATTATTAAAACTTCTTTCGATGGATTAGAACTCTTCTAATTCATCAAATTAGAGTCATCGATCATCAAGATAATTCTAATTAGTCCCAAAATCTACCAGTGATACTTAGCAGTATAGAGTGGCAACCCATCAGAACCGAATGGCGAACCTCTCGATGTAGTTACCTATGTGATTGGGTTCTTCTATTCTTCTATCATGAGCTCCGATAGGATTAGGGTTAAGGTAAACTCATCAAACCCAACACCCATCATATGAATGAATCATCATTAAATTCGAGTCCAATGTAAAATCCTAATAGAAACTTCTTTATATTATTTCATATTACTATGGCCATGGATTTTAGGACTCGATCTCATGATCATCATAGGACCACTCCTCCTCTATCAAGGTTGATAAATCCCATCTTGGTGCGATCCAGTTCATACAATGAACATGCTACGGCCAACATATACCTCAAGATTCCAAATGGCTAGGAGATCGAGCTATGGTATAGTCAAACTATAACACCCTCAAAGTAAACTGTCGATGCACCTTAGGTCAAACAACCAAATACACGACTGTAGCATCGAGCTAGTCATCGATGAGAAGGTAGACTCCCTTATGACTGCTCGAGATAGTCATGCTCAGTATTCTTATTCTCAACAAGTACCTATACTCTCACTCTAGTGTCTCTACACCATAGATTTAAGACATATCTATCCTAGAAAAGTGATTGTACACCAATCTTTCAGATCGATCACCATTCTCATGATGATGATCCTATGATTAGGAGCAGTTTATAAGTTAATTATAATAACACATGTATTAAATTCTCAACTCTTGAGAATACATGTTATCATATCTGTTAACTCAAAGAATATATCATAGATACTTTAATACATAATATAATAAATAATTAACCTATTTATAAATTTTAAGTTAAAACTATGAAAATGCTCCTAGAAAGTATTTTACAAGTATCGGTCAATCTGGCTTCAAGGGCATACATCTAACAAACTCGCACTTGACCTAAAGCCAATTGGCTACAAATCTAAGTCCCATCTTCTCAGGATGGGCTTTGATCTTCTGCTGGCTTAAAGGCTTCATTAGTGGGTCAATTTTTTTGTATGCAGTGTTGACTCTCTTAACCTCGATGTATCCTTTTTAAGGTAACTATAGATATGGTAGAAACTGCTATCACTGTCTGCTTAGAACTCTTCCAGCTTACAACACCATCATTCCACATAAGCAGACTTTCAGATGTCGACTTTTGATCATCTATATCAAATATAAAATTTGAGTCTGTAAACTCCTAGACCTAGAGTTCTCCATGCTGAACCTCTTCAGTACCTCCTCTATGTCCATATTCTGTGAGAGACCCAGCATCCTCATTGGTCATCCTCATCGATCTATCCCAAAATGAGGGATGCTTCTTCTAGATCTTTCATAGAAAACTCCTTAGATAACCATACTTAGACCACAGTCAACATGAAAATATCATTCTCGATCAAGAGAATATCATCCACATACAGTACGAGGAAGACAACAGTGCTTCCACTGACTAATTTGAATACACAGGGCTCCTCCTCATTATCGATGAAATCAAACGATTTGATTACATCATTGAAATGAGTTTTTTCAACTTCGAGATACTTGCTTAAGTCCATAGATGCAGACCTTTGTGATCACCATCACTGGATATGAAAATAAGTGACTATTTTATATAGATATCTTCTTTAAGATATCCATTTATGAACTCTATTTTTACGTCCATCTGCCATATTTTGTAATCAAAATATACTACAATAGCAAACAATGTGTAGATGGATGGCCACTGGCAAGAAGGTATCCTGATAGTTAATGTCTTTGTACTGACTATACTCTTTCACTACTAGCATAGCTTTGGATGTCTCCACATTTTTATCTACACTTATTTTCTCTTGAAGATCCATTTACATCCAATAGGTACTATACCTTTAGGTAGATTTACCAAGATCCAAACTTAGTTTGAGCATATTGAATTAATTTTTGACTTCATTGTCTCTAATCATTTCTCAGAGTCGATATCTGATATCATCTCATCGTAGGTTTTAGGATCATGACCAAGAACCCTATTTTTTCTGAGGAACATTTTTTCTACATCCTCTTGAATAGTTTCTAGGTACCTCTCAGCAGGACGAAAAACTCTACTTGATCTACTAGGCGGAGGAGGTAGTGTTAGGGTTGGCTTCGACTATCTGGGTTCCTCAGGTTCCTTGACTCGTTGCTCTTTGGAGACTTTCTCCTCGAGTCTGATCTATCTTTTGATGCCACCATCTTGAACAAACTATTTTTCAACAAAAATAGCATGTCGACTCATAATCATATTATGGTCTTTTAGAAAAAAGAAATAATATCCTAATAAATCTTTAAGATATCAAAATAAAATGAGCTCTAAATGATCTAGACTCTAACTTATCTATCATCGGACAATCCTAATTTTGAGATGACTCAGACTTGGCTTCTTACCATATCATATCTCATACAGTGTGGTAGGAACGATTTTAGATGGAACCCTATTCAGTAAATCAATAGCTATCATTAAACTATGATCCTAAAGAAACTCATGAAGGTCCATGAAGCTCATCATGGATCGGACTATATCTAATAGGATCCAATTTCTTCATTCTGAAATCCATTGAGTTGAGGCATTCTAGGTGGAGTCCACTGTGAGACTATACCATTATCTTTGAGATAGTCCAAAATTTTTGAATAAAATATTCACCTTCTCGATCTGATAGAAGAATCTTAATGGGCTTTTTAATTTATTTTTCTACTTCATGTTTGAATTTCTTAAACTTTTCAAAGTCTTCAGACTTATACACATCAAGTACACATATCCGCATTGAGATAGATCATCAGTAAAGATAATGAAGTAGACATAATTGCTTATGGTCGGCACATCGAATTGGCCGCACACATCTATATGTATCAGGGCAAGTAGGTCTGTGGCCCTTTTCTCATATCCTACAAAAGAGAGCTTGGTCATTTTGCCTTGCATGGTTGTTTATAATGCAATCGAGATACTAAGGATACTAGGAGGAGGTATTTGGGTTGTTTACCCTAACTGCATGGTTGTTTACAATGCATCTTCTACTAGCCTTAGGGTTGGTTTACCCTTCAGGATTGACTATTGTTTACAAAACAACCCTGTATAGTACTTGGGTGGTTTTCGTCATAGTATAGTACCCCCATTTATAGTACTATATAGTGATTTTTATAATAGTATTATTGTACCTACTCCGATACTATACAACGATTTCTGCTACAATACCGAGCTATAGTGCTGAATAGTAACTATGAATAGTAATAATGAAAAGTAATCAAACACTAATTATGAATAGAAACATGCTTTATTTACAGAGAGGCACTTACATTAGAGAAGAGGAAAGCTTAAAAGCATACCATAAAAGCTTAATCACACTTATTTACATACCAGACATACCAAGCATGCTTGATACAAGCTAATACATACTAAACACACTCCAAGCACACTTATATATTTACAAGAGAGCTTTAGCAGAGTTTTCTTTCTATGGAAGGAGGAAGATGAATATAGAAGAATGGACAAGTGAAGAAAAAGACTAACAAAGGGAACAGGAGAAGGTTAGAAGAGGAGAAGGTTCTCTAGAGAAGGATTTGGATGTTGCCTTCCAGATTCTTCCGTTAAATGAGGTATTTATAGGAAGAAGTGATGGAGTGGAAGTTTAACTAGGAGTGGTAGATGGCATCTTCGTAGTGGATGAACTAGTGGTAGATGAGTGGAGAAGAGATGGTGAAGAGAAAAAAATGAAATAGAAGAAGAGAAGATGAAGAGAAGAGAAGATGAAGAGAAGATGAGAAGAAGAGAAGAGAAGATAAGGAAAGGAAAGAAGAGAGGAAGAAAGAAAGAGAAGCTTTGCCTTAGCTTTGGGAAGTAGCAAAAGAGAGAAGAGAAAAGACTCTCAAACTCTCCAGGTGGAGCCTTTCCACACTCGGTTGCTTAGGTACTCGATTGCTGCTCACTCCACCTCCTCTTTCAGCTGAAGCCCCTCCTCTCTATTTATGGATGAGGAAGGGGTTATGTGGACTTTACTTGGTTTAGAATCCATGGATTTTAAATTGATTGAAGTCCAAATCTTCCTATAGCTATTTTTTCTATAGTTGTACCATTAAGAATCTTCCTGTAGATCGTTATGTATCACTTCAAGAGTACTATAGAAAATCTTCCTGTAGATCATTATGCATCACATCAGGAGTACTGCAAGTCATTGTATGCCATTTCTTTAATTTTTTTGATGGCTTTTGTCAGCCATTGATCATTCATTTGGTAGGTGAATAAGAATCTACTTGGCTGCTTAGTCTAGAACAAACTTTGCTCAAAGTTGTACCTACAAGAAAACAATCTACAAAGTTTTGGTAGAGGGTTAGTAACAAAACATTTTTCTTTTTTCTTGTTTTTCTTTCTTTCTGTTCTTTTCTTCTTCTTTCTTTTCTAGCAATTGTGTTGATGACTCCAAGAGGGGGCCAATCTCCTTAGGGCTCATCCTATTGGGGTGGTCCAGGTTATGGTGGGGCTCTCAAATGATCTTCTCTTCTTTCTAATCGGCGCCTGATGAACTGGTCTAGCCGACCTCTTTTGATCAGCACCTCGATCTTGTCCTAAAGCTGGATGCATTCTTCAGTATCATGACCATGATCATGATGGTAGACTTAGTACTTATTGGGGTTGGGCTTGGTCGGATGAGTCTGCATCTTCACAAGCTCCACCAGCTGCTCCTTTATCTCCATTAGCACCTAAGTCTTGGAGGCATTCAAGGGAGCATAGTTATTGAATCTTTTGGGAAGAAAGTTCTACTAGGTCCTCCGATCCAGACTTTTCTGTCGATGAGCTCGAGGAGGAGTTCGAGCTCGTCTGCACTTGGGAGGAGTTTGGGAGTGCTGTTAATCTTCACTCAACTTTCTTTCAAGTTCGGGCTGGCTAGGTTCACTCGCTTACTGCTCTTTTGTGGCCTCATCATTCTTTAGCTTGAAAACCTCCTCCGTCCAGGCGTAACCTTTGGCTCGGGCTAATATATTAATAAAATTTTTAAGGTACTTCATTTCCAGGAAAGATAAAAGATCATTTTTCTGAAAGTCGTCCTTTAGTGTGGCCATAACTATAGATTGATCCAAGTTCTGGACCTCCAACATAGCAGTGTTAAAGCGACTGACGTAAGCTCGAATGGACTCTCCCTCTTTCTACTTTATGTTGATGAGAAAATTTAAACCTCATCTTGGACGTTGGCTGCTTATGAAATGAGCCACAAACTGATAGCTCATTTGGTCAAAAGAAAAAATCATATCCGACTTAAGGCTCGAGTACTAGTTTCTCGCTGCTCCTTTCAAGATGGATGGGAAAGCTTGGCACAGGATGGCATCTAGTACACCATGAAGCAGCAGCATCATTCGAAAGGCCTCTAGGTGCTCGACTGGATCAGAAGTCCCATTGTAGGTCTCGAACTGGAAGAGCTTGAAGTTTGGCGGGATAGGTTCTTGCATGATTTTGATAGATAAGGGAGGATCGGTGCAGATATCATCATGGTGAGTTAGGGCGGTATGACAGAGCTCCTAAATCCACTGGTTCATATCTTGAAGTTTTTGATCGAGAGCATCATCTCGACCATGGATCTCAGAAGGCCACCAACTATAGATGGAGAAAGTCTCCTCTGGAGAAGAATCATGATTGGAACAGGGGCTCCCAGCTCTCTACTTTCCTTTTTCGGAGGCGACGGGTCTGCTGTCCCAAGTCGCCCTTCTTAGTGCCAGCTCCTGAAGCTCTGGTTAAGGATTTTCCAATTGGGCCACCGTCGAAGGCTCTTGTATGGCCTACATTATTTTGATGAGGCCTCAAATCTATTGTATCAGTAGGTTGAACTACTCTAGATCTACCATGGCCACTGGTGGAGGAGGTTGGAGAGCGGATGATGAAGCCAAAATGGGTGGATCTAGCTCGAATCTAGTGGCAGAGGCAGTGGACTGTCGAGTGGTTGTCTTCTTCGGAGGCATTTCTGGAGCAACAAGAGATCAAACAGAGATGGATTCTAAAGGATCAAAAGGAGAGAATAAACAAGATCGACTGAATAGTCCTTTTAGAGCAAGGGCACAAAGTTTCTTCCTCTAGTGCCAATCCCTATTGGTGCTAAAATCCATGAGAATGCCGAAGATGGCTGGAGTAGAGAAGGCGAGGCCACCGATGGGACCTACAAAATAAAGTCCAAACCGAAGGTGGGTGGCTTCGATAAGATCCTCCGATGCTTAAGTTAATTTTTTGGCCAACTGAAATAGAGTGCTCAGGATATAAAGAGGCAGAGTAATGGAAAGGAGAAGAGAGCTTAGAGAAAACATATCTGGAGGATTCCTTTTATAAATGGAGCATGTAACAAACTGATAGCGACAACCATAACCATCTAGTAGTGGGCCGCTCAAGCCATGTGAAGTTTATTATAGAAGGTGGCATCCATTGTCATGTCGTGCCAGTTGAGAGTGGTGTCCGTTGTCACGACTTGCCAGTTCGTTGGATATTATGAAGGAAATCACACAGGGTTTAAGCATGCATTTTTGAAACTTTTTGAATAAAATATAGTGAAAGCTAAAATTATAGCATGCATTGATCTAATCAATTGTCCTACTCAAGATCTAGACATGGTAATATGTAATAGAATAATAAAATGTACTCAATCAGCAAATCAGATTTGCTGATCAATATGAGTTCAGAACTCTATATCTTTTCACAGGTAGCTGATCTTTATGATCTAAATCCATCAAAATAGATTCTGGCATAGCGTTGCAGTTGCACATGTGTTTGACCTCTATGGTTGTTCCACACAAAGCTCCTAGTTCCAATCAGCCCCGTCGGAGTGCTAGCTCCTCGTCGGGGTCTTCGACGACTGATCATGATCGATCCGATCGATCATATATTTTTTAATTTTTTAAATATTTTAAAAAATTAGAACATAAATACTGAAGGATGATGAAGAGGTATTTCAAATTTGGTGGTGATCCGATGCTCACAGCACTCGATCTCCCCACCCAAACCCAGATTCTAAAAACTAGGGTTTCACTCAACCCTAACACGCTAAAAATTCTATCACGCCCTCTCTGTGTAAAGTTTTCCATGAAATAAGTTATTATGAAAATATGAATTTTAGATCTATAAACCTTATTTAGATCATATCTAAAAATTGGATATCCTTAGAGATGAAAATCAAAAGAGAAGAGAGGCATGAGGGAAAAATAAAGTGCTGTTGGACCTTGCTCTCCTTCACTCCAAGATTTTTCTTGCCCAAAACTAATACCCAATCATTTTAAAATTTTGACCACATAATGCTAACCCATTCTTATGCACTTACAAAAATTTTTATAACTTATTGACATGAATACCATGGGAAAAGTGCATGAAAAGTGATAAGGATTGAGTGGTTGGGAGGTTTTAGTCACTCACTTGATTTCAAAAATCAAGTGAGCCTCTTATCCTTATCCAACGCCCATCCCTAGATGTTTGACACATAGGACTCTCCTTCTACGTGTCCACCTTTAGAAAATGCACAAAAAAGAAAAATCACGTGACATTTCTCAAGGGCCGTGGTTAATGGATAAGCAAGAGAGGGAGTTGGGAAGTTTCAACCAAACCAACCAACTCAAGTTGAATTCAAAATTCAACTTAAATCCAATCTGATCCAATACTTGGACTAGGTCAAAGGCAAAAAGAGGAGAGGGCACAGATTCCTTCTGTGTGAGAATTCTCATGCAAAACCAAAGTGTGCATGAGATAGGGTGTGGAAAAGTCAAAGCAGTGTGGCATAGGGAGAAGGAAGGTTCAAATTCAAACTTATTTGACTTAGTCTTAATTGATTTCAACCAAACTAATTAATTTAGATCCAATTAGATAAGATTAAATCCAACTAATTTAGGCTTAATCCAATCTAATAAAATTTTAATCAAATTAAAAATTAATTAGATCCAGGCCCTGATCAAATCAGGGTCAAATCTCTCATAGCGATTAGGTCATCTCATGACTTGATCGGATCAAATCCAATTGAATCTAATTCGATCGAACTTAATCAAATTCTCATCGCTCAATCAAATTGAGTTAATTAGCAATTAAATTGCTAATTAATACTCCAATAAACATAGAGTTCCAATCAGATGGATATCTGATCAACAGAGTTCCATCAATATGAAACTCCTGAAGAGCCCTAAATTAGTGGGACTCTTAAACCCAGTATCCCAAACGAGTCGAACTCGTGATCATAAAATTTCAAACCAGTGGAACTCTTGATCATAGAGTTTCAGATGAGTAAGACTCAGAGTCCTAGTCCATTTAGGACTCTTGCTCACAGAGTCCCAATCTAGTGAGACTTTGACCATAGAGTCCTAGGTCATCAGGACTCTTGATCAGAGAGTCCCAGATAAGTAGGACTTAGAGTCTCAGTCCAATGGAACTCTTGGTCATAGAGTTTCAATCCAATGAAACTCTTGACCACAGAGTCCTAGGTCATCGAGACTCAATATTAGCCATCAAATCAGGTAGGAACTCCTATTGTATGTGACCCCATAGGTTTGAATGGTAAGCCGATAGCATAGAAACTAATTTTCTGTACCAATTGATGTGACCATCTAGTAATGGTATCCAACATCCAAATAGATCGAAAAATTGCAACGCAACATCGACGAACTTGTGGCATATGGTTACTGTATAATTCATCCCCTTGACCTCGATACTCATAGGATGATCTAGGGTTAACTGCCAACCCTAAAAATTCATCCATATTGTATTTCAAAATTCAGCATCGATCATATGGACTATCCTGATCGAGGATTTGCTAAATTGAAATACAGCGATGCACTTGCTCCAACACTTGGAGGGGTCAATCCCATCTTGACTCACGCACCGATAAGCCAAGTACTTGACTGCACCCAGTAGCCTTCCTTCACTGAATTAGAAATTCAGGTAGTCTGGTACCTAAGTACAGTGAGTTGCTTGCAAGTCACCATGGTGATCTCAGGTCTAAGGAACATATATACCTATATCTTACACGAGCAACTCTTGACAGAAGAGAGCTCCGTAGTTGGATCATGTTCAATGAAATGTACCCCTATACTTCATCTGCATGCCATAACAGTATCTCCATACTTCTTGATTAAGAGGACAACCAACACTTATGGCACACAATGACCTACACTCGATACATTATCATCCTGTATAACAACGAATCATTTTATCGCGAACTAGTTTAAGGACTAAATGACAAATCCTTCTTTATCGAGTCTAAATAGTCCTAAGGACTTCATCATAGCAGAGCTCATTACAGGAAGATGCACAAAGTAATGAAAATATTAAAATAATAATTTTATTTATTAATAATTTAAGTATAATTATATTTTGTTCAACTATCTACAACCTAAATGATTGGCTTTAGAATATAATTTCCAACATATTAATAGTTGATGTTTTGATGGAGTAGGTGCTAGCAACGAAGAGCTTCAAGCCACAATAGTCTCAAAGGAGTTTGGGCTTTTTCTAGGATCATCTGCATATAAGTTAGTTCGTATTGTATTGAGAGCCGAGTTTGCATAGATGATGAGGTTATTCTGGGTGGCCGCAGGGGGTTTGACTGGAAGAAATTCGATTGGAGGAGTCCAGCTCGAAGGGAGCCCAGATGGCTTGCGATTGGAGGAGTTCAGATGGAAGGAAGTCCGGATGGCTTGCGATTGAAGGAGTCCGGATGGAAGGGAGTCCAGGTGGCTTGCGATTGGAGGAGTTCGGATGGAAGGGAGTCCGGCTAGCTTGCCACTAGAGGAGTTCGGATGGAAGGGAGTCTGGCTAGCTTGCCACTAGAGGAGTTAGAAAGAAGATCTGCTGGAGGAGTCTGGAGGGAAGTCTGCTAGAAGAATCTAGAAGGAGATCTGCTGGAGGAGTCCGGAGGGAAGGGAGTCTGGATGGAAGGGAGTCTGGCTAACTTGCGATTGGAGGAGTTCGGATGAAGATCCGTTGGAGGAGTCTAGAGGGAAGGGAGTCCGACTGGCTTGCGACTGGAGGAGTTTGGAAGGAGATCCGCTGGAGGAGTTCGGAGGAAAGAGAGTCTGGATGGAAGAGAGTCTGGCTAGCTTGCAACTGAAGGAGTTCGGAAGGAGGTCCAGCTTGAAGGAGTTCGGGAGAAGATCCACTGGAGGAGTCCGGAGGAAAGTCTGCTAGAAGAATCTAGAAGGAGATCCACTAGAGGAGTCCAGAGGGAAGGGAGTCCAAACAGCTTGCGATTGGTGAAGTTCATCTTGGGATCATTTTGAGACAAGACCCCAAGCCAAACTTCGGCACGAGTAGGTCTACCCCCAACAACACTTATTTACATACTAGACACACCAAGCACACTTGATACAAGCTAAATCATACTAAACACACTCTAAGCATACTTACATATTTATAAAAGAGCTTTAGAAGAGTTTTCCTCTTGAGGAAGAAGAAGATAAATAGTGGAAAAGGAAAAGGAATGGACAAGTGAAGGAAATGGCTAACAAAGGGAAGAGGAGAATGTTAGAAGAGAAGAAGGTTCTCTAGAGAAGGATTCAGATGTTGCCGTCCTAGAGTCTTCCCTTAAATGAGGTATTTATATGAAGAAGTGATGGACTGGAAGTTTAACTAGGAGTGGTAGATGGCATCTTCGTAGTGGATGAACTAGTGGTAGATGAGTGGAGAAGAGATGATGAAGAGAAGAGAAGATGAAAAGAAGATGAGAAGAAGAGAAGATAAGGGAAGGAAAGAAGAGAGGAAGAAAGAAAGTAAAGCTCTGTCTTAGCTTGGGAAGTAGCAAAAGAGAGAAGAGAAGAGACTCTCAAACTCTCTAGGTGGGGCCTTCCCACACTCAATCGCTTAGGCACTCAACTGTGGCTCACTCCACCTCCTCCTTCAACTGGAGCCCTTCCCCTCTATTTATAGATGAGGAAGGGAATATGCGGACTTCACTGGGTTTGGAGTCTACACTTCCCTTTTCTTTTGGAATTTGAGGTAGACTTCATTTGTTTGGAGTCCATGGATTTGAAATTGATTGAAGTCTAGAGTCTTTCTTGAGTCCAACTTCCTATACCTATCTTTTCCTGTAGTTGCTTTTGTTAGAGAATCTTCCTATAGCTGTGCTTGTCAGGAATCTTCCTGTAGATTATTGTGAATTACTTCTGGAGTACTATTGGCAGTTACTTGTCATTTCTAAAGTTTTTTCATAGACCAGCTGACAGCTTTTGTCGACTACTGATTATTGATTTGGTAGGCGAATTATTTGGCCGTAGAGTAGGCATAGTCTTGCTTAAAACTTTGCTCTTGATTTAGAAACAAAGTTGTACCTGCAAGAAAACATTCTACCATGATTTTGGTAGAGGGTTAGTAAGAAAGCACTTTTCCTTTTTTCTCCCCCATTTTTTTTTGTATAGATAGATCGATATCTATCTTTTAGGAGAAGTCAAATCTTCTTCAAATAGATGGGCAAATTCGGGCATATCTTCGAATTGGTTGAGATCTTCTTTGAAGAGATGAGTGAATTTGAGCATGTCTTTCAATTTGTTGTCTTCAATATCTAAATATTCATAATTAGGAGAGCCTGTTTCGTGATGCTTTCTTTAGATGCTTCCTTTAGGATATTGTGATTCATATTTTACTTTTTTAGGATAATTTTCTGAGCTTAGTAAAATATCCCAGGTGCCTTCTTTTCTTCCAGGAATAGTTATTGGAAAGTCTTAGTTATCCATATTGTTCCATCTATCCAGCATCTTTTTTATTGAAACTTTTTGGCTATCCAATAGACTTCAGAATAGTTGGTGATGATATAGTTTTCTGAATCAAATTCTTCCATATACTTAATTTGATCTTCACTAATGGTATAAGCATGATTTCCTTCTTCAAACAAAGAGATGTAATAGATTTGAAAATGATAGACAATTTCTCCTATCCTTCTTTCTTCGATTCCACTATAGATTATTATTTGCAGGGTTCCTACATCTTTTCCACTGCATCTTTTCCAAGTTGTCTTAACAAAGTAGTGACAATATCTAGGAATATATCCATCAGATAGGAGCAGTTGATAGTTGCTAACTTGATAAGTCTTTTATAAAGAGCTTTGATCACTGGTTTGATTGAGTTGACATTAATATTTGGAATAAAGAGCTTTGGCCAACACCAATCTATTATGAGGTAGAGATGGAGCTCTCGAAATATCTCTTTGACTTCGTTAGGCTGAATGATTTTTTCAATGATAATTTCTTGAAGTTCTAGGGTTAGAACTTCTTGAGCTTGTTTCCAGAATCCAGACCTCTTTTCTTTAATTGTTATTTTTTTCATTGAGGGTGATCTAAACTTCTGTAGAGGGAGAAGTTTGAAGGATTTTTTGGTTTAGTATCTTACCTTTTCCATGATTCATATTGGATAGCCGTCTCTCCTAGATATGGTATTTTTTTGAGTTGATTCCTATTACAAGATAATTATAAAGTTAGTTTCTCAGATAATGTAGTATCTTTATAAGGTTGGTTTACCTTATAAAGAGAGATATTATGGGGTTCTGAGGTTAGAACCCTTTTTGCCATTTCACAATAGTCAGGCTTTTGTAGCTTAACCATTGGTGGCTTACCTTCTAGACCACAAAGGTCATAGAGGGTGATCCAATTGGAAAAGATCTTTGTTGATCTTCCCCCGGCAATTTTAATATTTTTTTATTTGTCTGAAAGTATTTTCTTTTTTGACCATATAATCTACCAGGGATTTAAGAACCCAACAAAAACCTTTCTTCCAAAAAGGAGCAAATGATTGCCATATCCCATTGATTAGGGAGTAGCATTCAAGGGAAAGTTTTGAATTGGAGAAGGGAGGACATCTTTGCTTAGAATAGAAAATGATATCTTTATAAAAAATATAGGGATGTGGGATATATTCTTTCACTAAATCACCATCAAGAGTTTTGAAAGATAGATTGGTAGGTTGTAAGACTTTGACATCATCCAAATAGGTTTGTAATCTAGTTTTAAAGGTGAGAGTCATATAAATATTTTGCCGAAGGTAATTTTTAATAAGGTCTTTGTAAAGATTTGAAGCATAGTCAAGATACCTTCGAAGTTCATGTAATTGATTATTGCTTAAAAGCCTTTTAGCTAATTCCATTACTTGTTCTAAAGGAAGAATTTTGTCTTCTACTTGAATATTTACTTGAAAAGATTTTGTAATTGTCTTGGGTATTATAAGTCCATTTTTTATTATCTTCCTAAAGCGGTATAGTAGATTCTTCCAATGTGATTCATTATAAATATATACTATTGAGAGGTGAGAATGAGGTAGAAGAATCTGAATTAAAATTAAAACTTAATATCCCACAATATTTTGAGTAACATCGAGCCCCTTTAATTCTTTTTATTATCGTTTTTTCTAAATGGAGTCTGATATTTTATCCATTGTAATAGTTTATTTAAAGATTTATGATCATCTACTAGTCTTAAATTCTTTCTTCTTCTTCTTTTGTGCCACTTTTTCTTTTGCTTAGAGTTTTTAGTTATAAGAGACAATTCATTAAAGTATTTTACTTCAACTGCTTTTCTTAGCTGGTTGAAGAAAGACTTTTCATGACAGAATTCAAATACTACCTTTACATCATTTAGTGGAGCTTTTCCTTCAAAATTCCTAGTGGCTTCTAGGACAAAATAAGGTTTAGCTTCTATTGTTTCTTTAGTAAGAACTACCTCTAATAACCTTAGCTCTTTTTTAGGTAAGGTTATACCATCTAGAGAATTAGATGATGCTAGGATTGGGTTATCACAAGCATCACCTAGATTGGAAGATTCATCAAAAGAATATCCTTCATAAATGTTGGTTTTACAATCTAAATGATTCAAGCTGCCCAATGATTCTTCCAAATTGATATCTTTCAAGGTTTCTTCCTTGGATATCAAGCTAACCTCCATTCTGAGATGGCATGGTTTTGCCATAAGATATTCGGTTACCTCTAGACCCTTTCTTGGGTGAGTCCTTGAATAAATTTTCAGAAGAGCTGCATCATTCTTGCCTTTAGGAATCTTTCTAGCTCTTGTATCAAAACACTTCTTTTTAGATTTTCTTGTAAGGTTTAGGATAAGATTTATTTGGCAGAATTATATCTTGATAGTAGAGATTATCAAATTTTATTCTTCTAAGATGAGTAAACCTCCTATTTAAGAACCAAAGGCCTTCGAGTCTGCGTCAGGACGAGGTCCTCCTCCTATCCCTGATGCAGCTGGTTTTTTTCTTCGTTAGGATGAGGTTCACCTCCTATTCCTAACGAAGTTGTCAGAGCACAAAATGGGCTGTTGAGAGGGTCTCTCTCTATTTTTTCTTGTTTAAGAACTGGAGGTCTTCAGCCTCATTAAGATAAGGTTAACCTCCTATTTAAGAATCGAAGGCCTTCACCCTCATTAAGACAAGATTAATCTCCTGTTTAACAATTAGGATGAGATTCACCTCCTATTTCTTACGAAGTTGCCGGGGCACAAAAGGGGCCATTGAGAGGGTCTCACATTATTTCTTCCTATTTAAGACTTGGAGATCTTCACCCTCGTTGAGATGAGGTTAACCACTTGTTTAAGAACCGGAGGCCTACACTCTCATTAAGAAAAGATTAAACTCTTGTTTAAGAATCAGAGGCCTTCGATTCCGCATTAGGATGAGGTCCTTCTTCTATTTCTAATGTGACTGGCTTTTTTCTTCATTAGGACGAGGTTCACCTCTACTCCTCCTCTAGTTCTTAAACAAGAGAAAATGGGGTGAGGCCCTCTCAACGACCCTTTTTGTGCCCCAGCAATTTCATTAGGACGAGGTTCACCTCTACTCCTAATGAAATTACTGGGGCACAAAAAGGGTCGTTGAGAGGGCCTCACCCCATTTTCTCTTATTTAAGAACTAGAGGTCTTCACCCTTGTTAAGATGAGGTTAAACTCCTATTTAAGAACTGAGGTCTTCATTAGGATGAGGTTCACCTCCTGTTCCTAATGTGGATAAGGTTAAACACCCCATTTTCTCTTGTTTAAGAATCAAAGGCCTTCGATTTTATGTCAGGACGAGGTCCTCCTCCTATTCTTGATGTGGCTGGCTTTTTCCTTCATTAGGACGAGGTTCACCTCCTGTTCCTAATGAAGTTGCCAAGGCACAAAAAGAGCCATTGGGAGGACTTCTCCTCGTTTCCTCCTATTTAAGAACCAAAGATCTTCATCCTCGTTAAGATGAGGTTATCCTCCTATTTAAGAATCAGAGGCCTTTACTCTTGTTAAGACGAGCTTAACCTACCATTTAAGAATTGGAGGCCTTCAATTTTGTATCAAGCGAGGTCCTCCTCCTATTTCTGATGCGACTAGCTTTTTCCTTCATTAGGATAAGGGTCACCTCCTGTTCCTAACAAAATTGCCAAGGCACAAAAAGGGCCATTGAGAGGCCTCTCCACATTTTCTCCTATTTAAGAACTAGAGGTCTTCACCCTCGTTAAGATGAGGTTAACCTTCTGTTTAAGAACCATAGGCCTTCACCCTCATTAAGATGAGGTTAACCTCCTGTTTAAGAATTGGAGGCCTTCGATTCTATGTCAGGATGCGGTCTTCCTCCGATTCCTAATGCGGCTGGCTTTTTTCTTCACTAGGACAAGATTCACCTCCTATTCCAAACAATGTTACTAGGGCACAAAAAGGGCTAATGAGAAGGCCTCTCTCCATTTCCTCCTATTTAAGAACTGAAGGTCTTCACCCTCGTTAAGATGAGGTTAACCTCCTATTTAAGAACCAAAGGCCTTTTTCCTCATTAAAATGAGATTAACCTCTTATTTAAGAACCAGAGGCCTTCAATTCCATATCAGGATGAGGTCCTCCTCTTGCCTCTGATGTGGCTAGCTTTTTTCTTCATTAGGATGAGGTTCACCTCCTATTCCTAACAAAATTATCGAGGTATAAAAAGGGCCGTTGAAAGGGCCTCTCCCTATTTCTTTCTATTTAAGAATCGAAGGTCTTCACCCGCATTAAAATAAGGTTAACCTTCTATCTAAGAACTAGAGATCTTAACCCTTATTAAGATGAGGTTAACCTCCTGTTTAAGAACCAGAGGCCTTCAATTCCATGTTAGGATGAGGTCCTCCTGCTATTCCTGGTGTGGCTTGCTTTTTTCTTCTTTAGGATGAGGTACACCCCCTATCCCTAATGAAGTTGTCAGGGCATAAAAAGGGCCATTGAGAGGACCTCTCCTCATTTTCTCCAATTTAAGAACTGGAGGTCTTCACCCTCATTAAGATAAGGTTAACCTTTTATTTAAGAACCGAAGGCCTTCGATTCCATGTCAGGATGAGGTCCTCCCATTCTTAACATGGCTAGCTTTTTTCTTTATTAGGATGTGGTTCACCTCCTATTCCTAACAAAATTGCTGGAGCACAAAAAGGGTCATTGAGAGGGTTCCTCTCCATTTTTACCTATTTAAGAACTGAAGGTCTTCACCCTTGTTAAGATGAGGTTAATCTCCTATTTAAGAATTAGAGGCCTTCATCCTTGTTAAGATGAGGTTAGCTTCCTATTTAAGAATCAGAGGTCTTTGATTCCATGTCAAGATTAGATCCTCCTTTGCCTGACGTGGCTGGCTTTTTTCTTCATTAGGATGAGGTTCACCTCCTATTCCTAATGAAGTTGCCAGGACACAAAAAGTGCCATTGAGAGGACCTCTCTCCATTTCCTCCTATTTAAGAAATGGAGGTCTTCATCCTCATTAAGATAAGGTTAACCATCTGTTTAAGAACTAGAGGCCTTCACCCTCGTTAAGACGAAGTTAACCTCCAGTTTAAGAATCAAAGACTTCGATTCTACTTCAGGACAAGGTCCTCATCTTATTCCTAATGCGGTTGGCTTTTTCCTTCACTAGGATGAGGTTCACCTTCTGCTCCTAATGAAGTTGCCGGAGCATAAAAAGGATCATTGAAAGGGCCTCTCTCCATTTTCTCTTATTTAAGAACTGGATGTCTTCACCCTTGTTGAGATAGGATTAACCTTCTATTTAAGAATCGGAGGCCTTCATCCTCGTTAAGATGAGATTAACCTTCTATTTAAAAATTGGAGGCCTTCAATTCATGTCAGGACAAGGTCCTCCTCTTGACCCTAACGTGGTTGGCTTCTTCCTTCGTTAGGATGAGATTCATCTCCTGTTCCTAACAAAGTTGGGGCACAAAAAGTGCCATTGAGAGGGCCTCTCTCCACTTTCTCCTGTTTAAAAATTGGAGGTCTTCATCCTCGTTAAGATGAGGTTAACCTCCTATATAAGAACTGAAGATCTTCACCCTCGTTAAGATGAGGTTAACCTTTTGTTTAAAAAATGAAGGTCTTCGATTCCACATCAGGACGAGGTCTTCCTACTAATCCTGGCATGGTTGGTCTTTTCCTTCATTAGGATGAGGTTCACCCCTTGTTCCTAACGAAGTTGTTAGAATACAAAAACGACCGTTGAGAGAGCCTCTCCCTAATTTTGTCTGCTTAAGAATCGAAGATCTTCATCCTCGTTAAGATAAGGTTAACAACCTATTTAAAAACTGAAGGCCTTCATCCTCGTTAAGATGAGGTTAACCTTCTATTTAAGAATCGAAGGTCTTCACCCTCATTAAGATGAGATTAACCTCTTATTTAAGAATCGGAGGCCTTCACCATTATTAAAATGAGGTTTACCTCCTATTTAAAAATCGAAGGCCTTCGATTCCACATCAGGATGAGGTTCTACTCCTGTTCCTGATGTGGCTGAGTTTCTTCTTCATTAGGATGAGATTCACCTTCTATTCCTAATGAAGTTATCGGATCACAAAAAGGGCTATTGAAAGGGCCTCTCTCCATTTTCTTCTATTTAAGAATCAGAGGTCTTCACCCTCGTTAAGATGAGGTTAATCTTCTATTTATGAAATGGAGTCCTTTACCCTCGTTAAGATGAGGTTAACTTCCTTCTTAAGAATCGAAGGCCTTCGATTTTGCATCAGGACAATGTCCTCCTCTTGTTCCTGATGTGGCTGGCTTTTTTCTTCTTTAGGATAAGGTTCACCTCCTGTTCCTAATGAAGTTTTCAGGGCACAAAAAGAGCCATTGAAAGGATTTCTCCCTATTTTCTTCTTTTTATAAACTAGAGGTCTTCACCCTCATTAAAGAATAAAAAAATAGCAGACGCCAAAAAGAGCTGGAGTTGGAGAAGACAAGGTTGCCATCGGGACATGCAAAATAGTCCAAACTGGAGGTGGGGGTGGCTCTGGTTGGATCCTCTGATGGTCAAGTTAGTTCTTAGATCAACATAAATAGAGCACTCAGAAGTTTTAGAAAGAAAATGAGAGATTAGGGAAGAAGACATATTGAAGGATCCTTTAAATAGATGGAGCTCGTAACAGAATGACGGTGATAGCCATAACCATCTGCTAGTGGGCCGTTCGGGGCCACATGGCAATAAAGATAGATAAGATGGACATACGCTAAAGATAGACATACTAGAAAGACCCACAAGCAAGCATGCAAATAAAATAACAAAAGCACTCAGACAAGCATGCAGACAGACTCGATAAAATAGACAGACTCTAATAGACACATAAACTAACTAAAGGAGAAGATTATTTTTATATTCTTTTAGATTCAAAACATACTAACAAACTATCAACTGAATATTTTTTTATTTTTTCTAATATAAAAACAAACAACTAAAATAAAGCTCTAATTAATAAGTTAAAAGTTAAACAAAGTAATACATAAAATAGTTAAACAAGTACTATACAAGTTACTATCATACTTAAGGCTGATTAGTAGTTCTTACTCGGCCCTAGTGATTGCACGGTTGGTTACAATGCAATCGAGATACTAAAGATACTGGAAGGACATATTTAGATTGTTTACCTTGGCTACATGGTTGTTTACAATACAACCTCTATTAGCTTGAGGGTTGGTTTATCCTTCAGGATTGACTGCTGTTTACAGAACAACCCTGTATAGTACTTAGGTGGTTTCCCTCATATTATAGTACCCTCTTTTATAATAACTTGGAGCGATAGTGATGAGTCAAGCTTGGAGGAAGAAGACCAAAATGAAACAAATTTATGTTTTATAGCACAAGATGATGAGGTATCCTCCACTCTTGATTTAAATTTTACCTTTGATGAACTTCAAGATGCTTTTTATGACTTAATGAAAGATTTCAAAAAGATTAGCATAAAAAACAAAAGTCTTAAAGAAATGACTTAAACACTTTTAAAGAAAAAGAAAGAGGTAATTAGTGGCAACAACAAATTAAAAGAAGAGAACAAAATTCTAAAGGATGAATTGGATAAATTAAGGCCTTTAGTTGATAAATTCACTTGTAGTTTAGAAAAATTGCAAATGATCTTAAATAATCAAAGAGGAGTCTATGATAAAGCTGGACTTGGATATAAACCTAAAGACAAAACTAAGTTTTTAAAGAATTTCTTCACTGCACACTTCAATTGGCACCTCTCACATCACTTGCTTTAGATGTAAAAAGATAGGACACCAAGCATTTGAATGTAATACTTCTAAGTTCAATGAAAAAACTATTAAAAAGATTTAGGTTTCAAAAGAAACCATGTCTACTAACTCTAAAGGATCCAAGAAGACTTGGGTATCTAAAACCATCACTTGATTGTTTGTGCAGGAATGTTTTGTAGCCCAAGGATCAAAAAGGGAGTGGTACTTAGATAGCGGCTGCTCAAGACATATGTCAGGTGATAAGCAACAATTCGTCACCCCTGAAAGAAGGGATGAGGGAGTAGTCACCTTTGGCAATAATGGCAAAGGCAAAATTCTGGCTATGGTAAAATTCATATTACTCCTACCACTTTTATAGATAATGTATTATTAGTTGATAACTTAAAACATAACTTGCTTAGTATTAGTCAACTTTGTGATAAAGGTTTTAAAGTTTCTTTCGAATCTTCTTTGTGCAAAGTATCTAGTTCCTTGGATGATAGTTTAAAATTCATTGGACTTAGGCATGGCAACATCTACATGGTAAACCTTGATGAAATTGCCATAAAGAGTGGCCAATGCCTAGTTGCAATGAATGCTAATATAAAGAAAACTAGTTGGCTTTGGCACCATAGGTTAGGTTATGCTAGCATACATACTCTTTATAAATTGCATAATAAGGACTTAGTTAAGGGGCTACCAAAACTAGATTTCAAAATTGATCATGTTTGTGATGCTTGTCAATTTGATAAACAAACTAGGGAGAGTTTCAAATCCAAAAATGTGATTTTAAACTTCTAGTTCTCTTGAATTAATTCATATGGACTTGTTTGGACCTACCAGGACCACAAGCCTAGGAGAAAAGAAATATGGTCTAGTAATTATTGATGATTATTCTCGTTTCACTTGGATTTTATTTTTAGCTCATAAAGATGAAGCATTTTCAATATTTTCAAGTTTTATAAGAAAATTACAAATGAAAAGAACTTTACTGTAGTATGCATCCATAGTGATCATAGCACAGAATTTAAAAATAAATATTTTGAAGAATTTTGCAATGATCATGGCATTGAATACAATTTTTCTACACCTAGAATCCCTCAACAAAATGGAGTTGTTGAAACAAAGATATGGCCCATACCATGTTGTATGAAGGGAATCTATCCAAATATTTTTGGGCTAAAGCAATTAACACAGCATGCTACATCCTAAATAGAGTTTCTATTCACCCAATTTTAAAGAAAACCTCCTATGATCTTTGAAAAAAAAAAGACCTAACATTAATTATTTTCATATTTTTGGTTGCAAATATTTTATTCATAATAATGGTAAAGATAATCTATGTAAATTTGATGCTAAGGCAGATGAGGGTATATTCCTTGGATATTCTATATTTAGCAAAGTATATAGAGTTTTCAACAAATACTCTTTGGTTGTTGAAGAATCTATTCATATCATTTTTTATGAAGCTAACAACCAATCTTCGAGAAAGAAAGATGCTTTTGATGATGATATAGGAATTCTCGAGGATGGCATGAAGGACCTAAATATGAAGGACAATAACATTCAAGACAAAAACAAATCTACAACAATCTTGGAACAAAGCCATGATGGTGAGAATGAAGCAACCGATGATCATAGGGATCTACCCAAGGAGTGGATGTATGCACATAATCATCCAAAAGAATTGATATTAGGTGATCCTTCATAAGAGGTAAGAACTAGATCCTCTTTTAAGGATACATTTGATTATCTTGCATTTATTTCTTAAATAGAACCTAAAAATATAGAAGAAGCTAAACAAGACCCTAATTGGATGCTAGCCATGCAAGATGAGCTAAACCAATCTGAAAGAAATAATGTATGGACTCTCGTAAACAGATCCATTGACCATCTAATAATTGGTACAAAATGGGTATTTAGGAATTTTGGATGAATTTGGTAATGTTGTAAGAAATAAAGCTAGACTAGTTACTAAAGGATATAATCAAGAAGAAGAAATTGACTTTGATGAAACATATGCACCTATTGCAATATTAGAGGCAATTAGATTGTTACTTGCTTTCGCTTGTTACATGAATTTTAAACTATTTCGAATAGATGTGAAAAGCGCCTTTTTGAATGATTATATTGCAGAAGAAGTTTTTATAGAACAACCTCCTGATTTTGAAAATCACTCACTATCCAACCATGTGTATAAATTAAACAAAGCTCTTTATGGACTTAAGCAAGCACCTAGAGCATGGTATGAAAGATTGAGTAAATTTTTACTACATAATAATTTTATTAGAGGAAGTGTTGACACCACTCTATTTTTAAAAAAGAAAAATAATGACCTTCTTGTGATTCAAATATATGTAGATGACATCATATTCGGAGCTACCAATGAAATTCTTTGTCAAGAGTTAGCTAAGTTGATGCAGGACGAATTCGAAATGAGCATGATAGAGGAGTTGAACTTCTTCCTTGGACTACAAATCAAATAATCAAAGAAAGACATTTTCATCAGCCAAACAAAGTACATTAAGGAGATGCTAAAGAAGTTTAGCATGAAAAATGGAAAAAAAATCGGCACTCCCATGAGCCCCTCATACAAACTTGACAAAGACGATAATGGTAAGAATGTGAATGAAAAGCTCTACAAAAGTATGGTAAGATCCCTACTTTATTTAACTACAAGTAGACATGATATACTGTTTAGTATATGCATGTGTGCAAGATTTCAATCTAACCCTAAAGAATCATACTTACTAGCTGTTAAGAGAATTTTTAGATATTTAATTTACACACATAACTTAGGATTTTGGTACTCAAAATAATCCTCTATTGAATTGATTGGATATGCTGATGCAAACTATGGAGGATGTAGAATTGATAGAAAGAGTATCAGTGACACTTGCCAATTTCTAGGGTTGAACTTAGTCTCTTGGTATAGCAAAAAGTAAAATTTTGTAGCATTATCAATGGCTGAGGCCGAATATGTTGCTGTGGGAGTTGCTATGCTCAAATACTTTGGATCAAGTAGCAACTTGAAGACTTTAGAATTAGGAAAAACAAAATTCCTATTAGATGTGACAACACTAGTGCCATAAACCTAACAAAAAATCTCATTCAATATTCAAGAACTAAATATATTGAAATTAGACATCACTTCATTAGAGATCATGTACAAAATAATAATATTGTGCTTGAATTTGTCGCAACTGAAAATCAACTAGCTGACATTTTTATAAAACCTTTAAATAAAGATAGATTCTAAAAAATCAGAGGTGAACTTGGTATTTATGATCGTCTTTAATAATGCTTAATATTAAATTTATTGGATCATTTTTGACCACCTTCCATCATTCCTAACACCCCTTTTCCCATCCTAAAAATTCAAGAAAAAATGGCTTAAAATTTCTTCTATATTATGATTTTTTTTTCTTATGCTTGAGAAGTCTCAAGTTTTTCACGAGATCTCTCGACTGGATTTCGAGGCCTCTCACGCTAAACGTGAGAGCTCTCAAAGTTTTTGAGACATCTCATTGTTAAGATGAGAGCTCTCGATTCGTGCAGGCCCTCTTTTTAAAATCAATCTATGAGAGGTCCCCTGTTCCATTTTTTCATTCCACTCGTCTGAGACCTCTCCTCTATTCTCTCCAAAACTCTCCTCCTTTTCTTAAAAACCCTTCAAATCACCCTCTCTTGTCCATTCCCTCCAAACCTTGGTCCCTAATGGCTCCGAAGAAGAGATCGCTCGCTGCTTAAAGACCCTCCATCATGCCATCGACTGAAGCTAGGGCTAAATGACAATGCGGCATGGCTCAATCATCTTCATCTGCTTCATCATCTCGTGCCCGACTTTTTGTTGCTACTTGAATAGTTCCAATGGGCTGCTGTGTGGACATCGCTTATCTTGATCGGGAACACTTCCATATTGGATCCTAGATTTAGTAGCAAGGTTGGAAAAAACTCTGTACCCTAGAGGTGACCATTTATCCGAACTTAATAAGAGAATTTTTTGACCATATTAGTTTTGAGCATGGGTCGAAGGTGGAATCTATTATGAAAGGAGTGCATATTTCTTTAGATGAGAGAAAAATAAGGAAGCTCCTTAAAGTGCCTAGGGCTGAGATCAGTAACCTAAACTTATTTGATAAAACTGATGCACTTAAGTGTGTCTTAGAAAGGGAAGAGGTTGATGAAAATCTTCAACTTGTTTCACATCTTTTTTCAGTCGAAATGAGATTACTGATGTCCTTTGTCAGTCATATTATTTTCCATAAAGTTGGAAGATATGACTGGGTTGGAAAAAGAGAACCTGGAGTCATGTTCTTTATGGTGACTGGAACTTCCATCAGCTTTTCCTCTCTTATGCTACAACAACTGAAGGATACAGCCAGCAAGAGCAAGGCATGTTTATCCTATGGAATGATCTTTACCTTAATCTTCAAGGACTTACAAGTAAATCTAGAAGGTGAAGATTTCAAAACGCTGGCTCACGCGGACTACATCAATGAGGGAATATTGAACAGGATGAAATTTATAAAGAAGGATGATAAATGGATGAGGGCAGATGAATGTTCTGCAATCAAGCCTGAAGAACATAGATCTCCACCCCCTCCACCATCACCATCTGCTGGACGCTCCTTCACTACACCAGGGTCTCTACACTCTACTTAGATGCCTCCTTGTCCTGCTCCAGCTCCTCCCCCAGCTTTTGATCAAGATCTATTAGTTGAAAGGATGTTAAAAGAAGTGGTTCAGCAAGTATCTAGAAGGTTTATGGATATACTATCCAGTGTGAGGCATCAACTTTTAGTAAGCATTGAAGAGCAAAGAATATCCACCGAGGGTCAAACAGAAATACTTAGTCAACAAATCAGTGGACTATCTCAAAGGTTAGAAATTTTGGAGAAGAAGCAGCATAAAACATCAACTCAAATTAAACTACTCCTATCCGACAACATCAGAATTGCACAGAGACTTGAAGAGAATATCACTATTTAGTACACCACAGCTGAAGTCCTTATTTTCACTCTATGGCAGATTTTGAGTCAGACTTCTTCTTTTTTTGGACCATCATCTTCTTCTACACCATCACCATCTCCTAGTCCTGCTTTTCACTTATCCTCAACTAGACCCAAATCTTCATCTGAACCCATCATTTAGTTCCTCTCTGATGAGGACTAGGTCTAGTTTCTCTTTTGTTTTAACTTTAGATTTAGGTATGTTGGTATGAGATTCATTTTTTGTAAACCAATATATATCTCTAACTATGTAGTATTAAATCTTGAAATAGAATCAATCCTTTTTATATTCTTACCTTCTTTATCTTTTTTATGACCTTTTCATTGTTGTGATTTTGATGATAACATAAAGGGGAAGAAATATTAAGAAAAAATATGCAAATGTATAATCAATTCAAACTAAAATACAAAAAAAGGGACTTTTTAGAAAATGAATTGTTTGAATTGATCAAATACAAATCTTATTCATTTCATATTATTCATTTCATAAGAGCATACATTAAGGAGGAGAATGATTATTCAAATCTTCTTCAATTCATGAGAGCATACATTAAGGGGGAGCTTCAGAACAAAAACTTTGCATTCATTAGTTCATGGCATTCATATTTCTTATAATCATTTTATGGATTGCTTAATGTTTGGTCACCATCAAAAAGGAAAGATTGTTGTACCCCCTAAGTAATTTTAATGATGACCAAATATTAAAGCAAATGATTACTAATATATCTTATTTTAAGTCTTCTAATGTCAGAAGAAAGAGAGCTCATTGACCAAAACAAGGAAGACATTAAGTGAAAATCAATCAAAATTCAAATCCCCTCGTTTGGAGCAAAAATTCTCTCAAAATCACCTTGGAGTAGTCTTCGAGACGTCTCATATTTTTTTCAAGAGCTCTCGAGTGGACTAGTATGCCCCAAGCGTTCTTCTGGCATGGTTTTGAGAGATCTTGAGAAAATCTCGAGAGCTCTCGATCTCGATCTCAGGCGATATAAATCTAATTTCTATGTTCTGAGAATGAGAGGTCTCACAGGATTCTCGAGAGATCTCGTGGTCCCCACGAGACGTCTCGCTAAGAACTGAGAAGTCTTAGTCTCAGGTGAGTCATTTTTTTTAGAAAGATGATCTTTTATGAGACCGAAGGTGAGAGCTCTCGTATTCAAACTGAGAGGCCCTATAACTTGGCAAGATGTCTCGAACAAATCGAGAGGTCTCGAGACTCGATGACAACTTTTTGATGGGGCATTCTAGATCAGATTTTTTCATCTCCAATGGCTAGTTGCTGCCCTCCAACATTCGTATTTTGCTTTTTCTGAGCTCCAATCATCACCAAAAGAGAGGAATGCTACAGATATAAAAGGAAGAAGGCTTATTCATGATCAAATCAAAGAAAAATGAGAGAAGAAAAATATGCTCTATTCTTGAACGAAAATCTCCATCTTCAATCAATCTGTTCTCTCAATCAATGAAAAATTCTTAAGTACATTAACTCCATGGATTCAAAGAGGCTTTCAATGAACTGCAAGGACAACTCTTCTACTCATTCGAAGGGACCTTTTGAGTTGAAACATTTTCTTTCCCCTTTCCATATATTTGGTTTTAGCAGGGGTTAAAACTTGGATTTTGGGATTTTTCTCCTCATTTATTTATTCAGATTGATTTATCTAATTCTTGTAAGGGATGTGGTTGATGAACCTAGGGAAAAACCAACTAGGTTATTGGATAGTGAGCCCAAAAAAACTATCCGACTGTAATCTTGAGGGATTACAGTGAAATTTTTAAGAGTTTGTTTGGGGGTGGACATAGGTGCTGGGAGTGCACCGAATCACTATAAAATTCTCTTGCTTATGTGTGTGCTCCAGCTTGTGTCTTCTATTTGCTCTCACATTTGATTCACTCAGGATTTAATCTTTAATCACCGTACATATCTGTTTAAATTTTTGAAAACCCAATGCCCCCCCTCTTGGGTTGTTCATCTGGGCAACAATATGAAATATGAGGATGCATGTCCTCTCTCTAAAAAAGAGAGATTCTATTAAAAAATTAAATAAAATTTTATGGAGAGTGCATGAAGATTGAATGGCACAAGGATTTGGGAGTCCTAGTCTCACTAGGACTCCTAATTTGACTTGGTCCAACTTGATCCTTGAACCAAATTAAATTAGAATTTATTTAACCTAATTAAATTAGATCTAAGTCTAACTAATAATCTTATTTAATCAGATTAAATCAAATTTAATTTTAATTTAACTTTTAATTAAATTAGAGATTAGGTTCAGTCAAGTCCTAATTGAACTAGGACTAGTTCTTTCTTGTAATTGGCTCATCCGATAAATCAATTGAACTTGATCCAATCAAGTCCAAATCAAATCTAATTAAATAATATTTAATTAGACTTAATCTCAGCCTTCTGGTTTAATCAAATTAAGCCAATTAGCAATTGAATTGTGAGTCGATCCTCCTGCAACACTTACACTAGGTTAAACATCAATCGTGTTGATTGCTTAACCCTATAATGATTCTTAATCATTGATCAACCATCCAATTAGATCGAGATCTCTTATGTGTATGACCCCATAGGTCCAAATCTAAGCTAGTAGCATAGAAACCAATTTTTGTACCAATCAAAGTAATCATCTAGCAATGATACCTGACGGTCGGATAGGTCGAATGTGTAGAATGACATCCTAAGAACCCATATGGATATAGTTTCTATATAATTCATCCTCTTGACCAAAATGCTCATAAGATATCGCAAAGTTTAACTATCAATCCTGATTAGATCATCCATAATGTATTTCAAAATATCAAACCTATCTTATGGATTACCCTGGCCAAGGTTTTTGCTATATTGAAATACAATGATGCATTCTTCTCCAACTCTTGGAGTGGTCAATTCCATCTTAATCACTCACCGAATTTGCAAGTACTAGACTGTGCTCAAAAATCTTTCGTTACTGAATTGCTTGCAAGCCACTATGGTGATCTCAGGTCTAAAGGATATTTATATCTATATCCCATCAGAGCAATTCTTGATAGCAGAATGCTCTGGAATTGGTCATATCCAGTGATGATGTACCCATACGTCTTACTTGTATGTCATACCAGTGTCTCCACACACTCCTTGGTTAAGAGGACAACTAACCTATATAGCATACAACGACCTATGCTCGATAAATATTGTCATCCTAATTAACAGCGTATCATTTGATCATGAACTATTTAAGGACTGATCGATAAATTCTTTTTTTATCGAAACTAAATAGTCCTAAGACCTTCATCACAATAATTAAGTTCATTAGAAGATATAGACTTTATGATAAAAATATCAAAAATATATTTTGTTTAATAATAAATTAATTATAATTATAAGGTAGCACAACCGTCAACAGAATTAAGGTAGCACAATCATCAACAGAAGATGATTGGCTTTGAAACATATTTTTCAACAACTTCCACTTATCCTAAAGCCACTCAGCATAGTATCTAATATCCATCTCCAACTTGTGGTCGTCGAACTCCTTTATCGCTAGAGCTTCGATGAAGGGGTCGGTCAGGTTCTCCATTCCATCGATCTTCTAAAGATCGATGTCACCTCAATCCATGATCTTCTGGATCAGGTGGTAGGAGCACAGTATGTGCTTCGTTCGTTGGTGTGCTTTTGGTTCTTTTGCCTGAGTAATGGCACCAGTGCTGTCGCAGTAGAGTAGGACCGGTCCATTAAGGGAGGGTGCTACTCCAAGCTTGATGATGGATTTTCTCAACCATATAGCTTTTTTCGTGGCATTTGATGCTGTGATGTACTCTATTTCATAAACAGAGTCTACCACAATATGCTACTTGAAATTCTTCTAGCAGACGGCTCCACCATTTAGGATAAAGACATAATCCGATACATTTCTACTATCATTATGGTCAGATTGAAAGCTGGAGTCTGTAAATCCTTCAAGTTTCAGATCTGACTTGTCATAAAGCAACCATTAGTTCTTAGTATTTCATAAATACTTAAGGATGGTTTTAACCACTTTCTAGTAATTTTCTTCTAGACTAAATTGGTATCTACTCACTACTCCTAGTGAGTATCCTATATCTTATCTCGTACATATCATGACGTACATGATAGATCCCTCTGTCGAAGCATATGAGACTTTACTCAAATGCTCTCTCTCTTCAAAAGTTGTCAGATAATCCTTCTTAGAGAGAAATTTTATGCCCTATCGAAAGATAGTCTTTCTTAGAATTTTTCATGCTGAACCTTTTTAGCACAGTTTCTATGTACGTGGACTGGGATAACCCAAGCATCCTCTTAGATCTATCCCTATACATCTTCATCCCTAGGATGTAGGATGCTTCACCCAACTCTTTCATGGAGAACTGATATGACAATCAAATCTTTATTCCTTGCAGTGCGAGAATGTCATTCCTGATTAGGAGAATGTCATCTTCATACAAGCTAAGGAATGCCACTATCGGGCCATTCATCTACTTTCACCCATTTGGTCAGCTCTCCATTTAAGAAAGCTATCTTCACATCCATCGGCTAGATCTCATAGTCCAGATGGAAAGCTATAGCAAGCATTATCCAAATGAATTTAAGCATTGCCATAGTGAAGAATGTTTTGTCATAGTCAATATCATAATGTTAACAATACCTCTTGGCAACTAAATGGGCTTTATAAGTTTCCACCTTCCCATCTGTGCCCATCTTCCATTTGAAGACCCACTTACACCCAATGGGTTTAACCCCTTCGGTTGGGTCAACCAATGTCCATACATCATTGACCTTCATGGACTTCATTTTGGATTTTACAGCCTCAAGCTATTTTTTGGAATCAGGCCTCTGCATTGCATCCATATAAGTGATCGGATCCTCAGCGTTCTTATCGAGTTCGATAAGATCACCATTTTGGATCAAGAAATTGTAGAATCTATCCGACTGATGCGGTACTCTATCAGATTGCCTCAATGATGTAGGTACATTGGGCTTCAAATTTGATCTAATCAAATATGATTCTGGTTCAGCTACAGGTGTTGGTGTTTCTACCTATTGAACTTCTTCAAGTTCAACCTTAGAGGTAATAGTTCCTTCGCTAAGAAACTTCTTTTCTAAAATGATTGCCTTAAGACCGACGAACACTTTTTGTTCGTCAGTATGATAGAATATACCCTTTTGATTCTTTGGGGTGCCCTATGAATATGCACTTATCAGATCTAAGTCCAAGTTTATCTATGATTAATCATTTCACATAAGCCGGGCACCCCTAGATCCTAAGGTGTGAAAGTGTTGACTTATGTCCTATCCATATCTCATATGAAGTTTTAATTTAAGACTTACTTGGAACCCTATTTAAAAGATAGCAAGCCGATTTGAGTGCATATCTTCAGAAGGATATCGACAATCTAGCAAAATCCATCATAGATCGGACTATATCTAACAAAATTCGATTCCTCCATTCTGACATACTATTATGCTATGGTATTCCTGGAGGAGTACATTGGGAGAGAATTTTATTTTTTTCTAGATATGTGAGAAACTCACCAGAAAGGTATTCCCTTCCTCGGTTAGATCGAAGAGTTTTAATATTCTTCCTAATTTATTTTTCTATTTTACTTTGAAATTGTTTGAAAATTTTAAATGAATCTGACTTATGTTTCATCAAATAGACATACCCATATCTGGATAGATCATCTATTAAAATGATGAAGTAGAGATATCCACCTCTAGCACTAGTGCTCATAGGTCCACATACATCATCAGTATATACTAGACCTAAGAGCTTAGTGGCTCTCTCACCTTTTCTAGTAAAAGATGACTTGGTCATTTTTCTAAGAAGACAAGACTCACAGGTTGAAAATGATTTACAATCACTGACCTTGAGAATATTCTTTTGAGTCAACCTATTTATCCTGCTTTTGTTCATGTGACCTAGCCTACATTAACAGGTTGTGATAACATTATCCTATTCAGACACATTATCTAATCTAGAGTGCTTGCTAGTAGAATAGACTACATTAATAGGTTGTGATAACATATATACACCATTGTTCAAGTGTCTAAAGAATATAGTAACACCATTCATAATGATATTACAAAACTCTTTCTTTATTGAAATTTCATAATTATCTTTGGCCAAAAGGTCTACAAAAATGATATTCAAAAAGAAACTAGGACAACAGTGACAATCGCTAAGAACAATGAGTGAGACCCAAATACAAGTTTCAAGATTTCTAATGCTAGAACTAGAATCGATCTTCCATCTCCAACATTCAGGAACCTTCGCCTTGCTCGAATCTTCTATTGACTTGCAATTTCTACAATAAATTACAAATATGGTAAGGGCTACCGGTATCCAATACCCAGTCAGTAATACCATAAATAGAAAAATTATAAGGAGTTATCATATAAATACCTTGTCCAGCAATGACTTACTTCTTTCTCGGCCTGTTTGGATCTAGGAAGGCAATGTATTAAGGATAGTTTCTCTTCTAGTGCCCCTACTTCTTATAGAAGAAGCACTTAGCTTGACTCTTATCGGGCTTTACTTTCTTGGTCTGGTCCTGTACTTCCTAGTCGAAACATACACCTTCTTACTCTTCTTCTTCTTATTCTTCTTTCCTTTCTTAAAAGGTTGAGAATTAGAAGAAGACCCTCCAACTAAGTTCACTAACTCCTTGTGGAGCTGGTGATCCTTCTCAAAGTTCTGAAGTAACCTCAAAAACCCGTGGTAGTTTACTTCAGACTTTGTCATTCTATAATGAGTAAGGGATGGGAGAAAAGATTTGGACAATGAGTTTAAAATCACATCTTTCCCTAGCTGCTCATGCAAGGAAAAGTTGAGTTTGCTCAGACGCTTCATCAGCTCGATCATGTACAATACATGATTTGTAACAGAAGCTCCATCCCGCATCCTAGCATTGAAGATGGCACAACTAGTCTTGTGCCTCTCAACGTTATCAGATGTGCCAAAGGACTCGTTCAACACTTGAAGCATGTCTTCTAGTTGAGCAGACTCAAATCTATAATTGAACTCATCGCTCATGGCTCGCAGCATGATGCAATGTATCATGATTCGATCATTGAGCCACTTTTGATAAGTATTTCTGACTGTTCCATGTGCATTGAATGTTGGCTTCTCAGGTGTCAGATCTGTCAGCATGTATAAGATCCATTCACATTCTAAGATAATCTTCAACTTACGGTACCAGTTATCGAAGTTGGGTCCTACTAATTTATCATTATCTAACAATGATCAGAGCGAAAGAAAAGTGGCCATGTCTGCACAAAGAAAAACCAAAATCTAATTAGTGATTGATTCATTAAACCTAAAGATTTGAACTTTAATCAAAAGGTTCTTCCACTATTTTGTTCGAGTTGGTAGCTTCTACCTTCAATTTGAGGAATTATCCTAATTCTTTAGTGGTTCTAGAATCTACATAGACTGCACACAAGTCCAACTTTGGTTGGTCAACCAATATACATCTAAGGGTAGATTCATAACCAATTATTTCTCTAAATAATTTTTAGTAATTTAATTTTTTTGCTCCAGTCCCTAATCAATAGGCTTTGGCCTTCACTAAAAAGATCTGGTTAGGTCCATCCATTAACATGACCATACTTCGTCCACCTAACCAATGAACGATTAAGCCCAACTTTGGTTGGTCAACCTAACCATCATTTAGATAGATACAGCCAAGAAATTATATGATGAATGATAATTTTATTAGCTGATAAGCACCAAGCCTTTGGGCCTCCAATGATTATCCAGCTAATGGATCCATTATCACTAGGCCATGATCTAGTTATCATAATAACTATTTTATTTTTAAAGATCTAATAATTTTAGATAATTAAATAATTGATTTTAAGAAAGAGAGAAGAGAATCAGTCAATTTCAATCCTCCCACTAACTTCACCAAGTCAGATCACAAAGGACCTAATTAAAGCTGGCATTAGGAGCACCTAAATCAGTCACACTGATTTACCTAATTGACATGGGTGAGCCCAAATCATCATGTGATCTAATCAAAATCTAATTCACCAGGATAGCCAGGTAAGTGAGATCAGTGGAATGCATATGCCATTAACTCATCAAAAATCAAAATCAGTTCAAATAGCTCTCAATTAAAAATTATTGGTCTAGACTGCCAAACTTATCTTAGACACCATCCAATTCATTAGTTTAATTAGATCAACCTAGAAATTTTGGGTTCGACCACGTAGCTACGAATCAAGTCCAATTGGTCCTTATTAAAGACATGGACTTGACCAAATACAACTATTGTAATAGAGTCTAAGGAGTCCTTGACCTAATCTAATTCAACATTTGATTAGATTTGACCAATTACTCTAACTTAGTCCATTTTTTAACTAACCTTAGGTCTAACCTAATTAATGGACCTAATTCATCTAACCCAATAACCTAATTTTATGATTAATGACTTAGGATATTTAATTTATAATTCTAGAGCCTAATTCATCATACTTAATTTTTAATTAAGTTTTGGACTGAGGGTTGGGATTCAGTATTTTAAAAATAATTTTATATTTATAAAATATTTTTATAATATGATTCTATCAACTAGTTGCATGTTTGATACATAATCAATATGCAATTAAATAAACCATGAGACTATTTTTAGACCTAATCTAAACATGCTCATATAATTGAAATAGTTTTAATTCAATCAATCATAAATCAATTTAGATCGAATCTAACACATTTATGCTGATAAAAAATTAGATTAAAAATTTTTAATCAAATTAAAATATTTTTAATTAGATCATAAAATCTCTTAGATCTAATATAAAATTTTATAATCATGATTTTAGATTTGCACATACTAGGACAACCTTTCTACTGTAAGGGATAAACCTTATAGTAGAACAATCTTATAGCAGTCCGTGCAATCTAAAATAAATTTTAATTTTAGATTTAAACATAAGATTATAATTTAAATTAGATCTAAATTATCAATCTAAATATGCATAAAATCATATAAAAATATCATGGCTCTGATACCAATTTGAAGGAACTAGTCTAGGATTTTGGGATTAGATTTTAAAACTTTTTTAAAATCTATGCAGTGAAAATATGAATTAATTATATTAATTCATAATTAAACATGAAAAATTCTAGATCTAGGATCCTATTACATGATTAAAATATGATATTAAATTAAAAATTAAAACATGAGAATAAATTATGTTGATCATATCAACATAAAAATTGTTCTATGCTAGATCAAATCTAGATAGAAGAAAGATGATCGTATCACCCATACCTTTGCAAATCGAGTTCTTTAACTCACTGATCAGAGCCTAAGGTTGTCATTTCGAGCCGTACATGCATCCAACTTTTATAAGTTGCCACACGAGCCCTCGATCACTGATCGAAAGTTCGATGCCCAAAAATCAGCACAGTTTATTAGAATTGTGCTGATCCTTCTTCGATGGTTTATCTGGATCTTTCTTTCTTTGAAACTTGGACCCTCCAATTTTTAAAAGATGAGGAAGATAATTTTGAACCTGAGACACCTCTCAAAATCATAAATAAAATGGAGGAATAGATGGAAGAAAATCCTAAATGAAGATCCTCTTTTTCTTCTCTTTTTCTCTCACCAAAGCATCTTGGTTGGTGCCTTTACAATTCTCATGCCTAAACCTCTCTACACCCAGCCTCTCTACGCCCAAAGACCTCTCTCTTAGATCTATAATCACAAAAAAAAATAGATTAAAACTTTTATATTGAGAGATATGGAGGAGTCCTTCTAGGTCAAATACCTGGTCAAGAGACCTCCAAATTGGGCTAGAATTGGGGTGCCCAACTCTTGGGCGTCCCCTCCTTTTTGGATGTGGACCACTTGATGTTTGGTGCATTAAAATTTTTTATTTTTTTATAAAAATTTTAGAGAAAAATTAGGTGTTTAGATGCCATACATGAATAAGAATTCTGGTTGCAACAAACTCTATCAAATAGAGTTTGAAATTAAAACAACTAATTTATTTTGACTTGGTCCTCAATCAAATGCCATGTAAGAAGTATATCAAATATGGGGATGCATGTCCTCTCTCTAAAAAAGAGAGATTCTATGAAAAAATTAAATAAAATATCATGGAGAGTGCATGGAGATTGAATGGCGCAAGGATTTTGGGAGTCCTAGTCTCACTAGGACACTAGGACTCCTAATTTGACTTGGTCTAACTTGATCCTTAGACCAAATTAATTTAGAATTCATTTAACCCAATTAAATTAGGTCTTAGTCCAACCAATAATCTTATTAAATTAAATTAAATTCTAACTTAATTTTTAATCAAATTAGAGATTAGGTTTAGTCAAGTCCTAATTGAACTAGGACTAGTTCTTTCTTACAATTAGCTCATCCAATAAATCAATTAGACTTGATCCAATCAAACCTAAATCAAATCTAATTAAATCATAATTAGACTTAATCTCAGCCCTCTGGCTTAATCAAATTAAGTCAATTAGTAATTAAATTGCTAATTGATCCTCCTGTAATACTTGCACTAGGTTAAACATTAATCGTATTAATTGTTTAACCTTAGAACGATTTTTAATCGTTGATCAACCATCCGATCAGATCGAGATCGCTTATGTGTATGATCCCATAGGTCTGAACCTAAGTCAGTAGTATAGAAATTAATTTTTATACCAATCGAAGTGATCATCTAGCAATGATAGCCGACGGTCGGATAGGTCAAATGTGTAAAATAGCATCCTTAGAACCCATGTGGATATAGTTCTGCATAATTTCATCAACTTGACCACAATGCTTGTAGGACATCTTAGAGTTTAACTATCAACCCAAATTAGCATCCACAATGTATTTCAAAATACCAAATCTATCTTATGGATTATCCTAGCCAAGATTTTTGCTATATTGAAATACAGTCACTACAACAAAACCTATTTCTTATGACATAATATTTTTGTCACAAATAATCAATTTCCATCACTAAGAATTATTAGTGATGAAATTTTTGTCACTAATTTTTTATCACAAAAAATGAGATCGTAGATAATAATTAGCGACAAAAAGTGAATTTTCATCACTAATAAAATTTTTTTATGATAAATTATTTTCATCAAATTTTTTTATTCATTAAATTATTTACGATGAAAACTTTTATGATGGAAAGTAAATTTTTTATCATAAATAAATATTTTTTATGAATAATTTTCATCATAAATAAAAAATTATTTATAATAAATTTTTTTCATCAAAAATAAATTTATTTGCAATGAATTTTCCATCATAAATAAAAACTTATTTATGATGAAAAAATTCATCATAAATAAATTTATTTTTAATAAAAAAATTTCATCATAAATAATAAAATTATTTACGATGGAAGATTTTCATCATAAATAATTACATCATAAATTATTTTTTTAAAATAATTATAAATAAATATATTTTATATTTTTAATATTTTTATTTATAATTTATAAAATTAAAATAAAAAATTATAAATAAATTTCATCATTTCATCCATAATAAATTTCATCATTTCATTATATAAAAAGATGTTTTATTGTAGAAAATATTTTTTGATAAATAAATATAAAAGATTCAAAATAAAGATAAATGGGCCATCGGCCATCAAGCATCAGCAATATCTGGAGAAAAAAAATGGGCCGAAGGATAGAAGTGCTCAAAGAAGCTTGGACCAGCCTGCTACTGCCTCATTTGCTACATCATTTGCTCCATCTATGCTATTTGCTCCATCATCTATGACTGAAACAGTTGGTACTCATCGATGCATGCAGTCAACTCAATAGCCTGATGCCGATCCTCAGCAGTCTATCTTTATATCTTCACCAGTCGGACATCGCAGGTAGCATCGATGCCAGTTATAGATGAGCATGAAGATGTAGGAGCTCTGATCCCATGCCTTAGCTCCTTAACATAACAGGATCTCATACCAAGTGCCTAATCATAGATCTCGTCATCTGTGGATGTGGTCAAGCTCTCTGGGGTAGGCTAAAATCTAATGTCTATGATACGATCCTAAAAATTAAAGTTATATCTATTCTAAGTTTGTATTGAAAATTAAAATACTAATGAAAAAAATAGTTAGAAAAACTTACGTAAAGCTCCTGACTTTCGACCATCCAGTCCCCTGACCGTCACTGATGGGTCCACTAGTAGATTTCGATCCTACCAGGAAGCTCGCCACTCTCTATATCTCTCTATAATTTAAGAATAATTAATATTTTTTAAAAAATAATTAAAGAATTAAAATATGATAAATAAAAATTACTTACCATTTGCTCCATATGGAGAGCGAATGGCCTCGAACCCCCATAATGCGAGACTATCTCATCCAATTTGCGGCATTTTTGGCACATCGATCCTACATAATTAAATGTCAAATTAGTTAGTAAGTAACTAAATTTTAAAATAAATGATTTAATTATTAAATTTTAAATAAAAAAAAGTTATCTGATATATCAGATCCTCGTATGTGCGGTATATGATAGTCCAGTCCTCGATATTGATTTTATCATATAGCCGCTACCATGCTGCCTCCACCCTCTGATCATACACTACAGCATGACAATGGTGATGAACGTGATGCTGATACTCCTTAAAATGTGAGCATAAATAATCATCTACAGCTTGCCACACGCGATCATGCTCAAAATCAATAATCTCAAATATAGCCTGCAAGCAAAAAATATTATAAGAATATAGTATTAATTAAATATTTAAATAAATATTATCATACCTATAAGTAGCTATAGAAGATCTTCCTCTGAGGTTGTGTAACCTGATGCCAATCGAAGAGCATCATTAGGGCATAGCTATGGCAAATGATGCCCAACTTAGTCTACCATTGCTTGCACCATCTTCTAATAGGCCTGGTATAGCCTGGCAAAATCTCATTGCGGAGATGCTGTCCCTCGTGCTCGCATCTCCAATGCTCAAGGATGAAGTTCTTCGATGAACCTCGCCCTCACCTTACCATCGACAAAGAATGGCCTAAAAAAATAATGAATAAAATATTAGTATGATAGCCATCTATAAACCTAATAGCTAGGTAGATTAAAATCAAATTTTATTATGTAAAGAATATGAAAATTCCAATTGGAGCTAGCTCACTCGAACTTGCCTCACTCAGACTTGTCTCTATAGGGTCTTCTAGCAACTCCGATGGTGCAGCAGTGAAAATGGGGGAAGGCTCAAGGGTAGGCTGGGAACTCGAACACTATCGTCTCGCTCTAGCTGCCATACCTACAATGCTTAAACTATGCATATAATTAACTTGATATGTAAATGAATATAATAACAAATAATAATAGAGAAAAATACATAAATGCTAATGAATAGAACTATATTGCATACCATTATTACAAGAGAAGATTCAACGAAGGATACAGACCTAGTTATCAATATTCGTATCCTTCTCAATTTTTAGATCCTCCTCTGAATTATAATAATCGATTAATGTATCATCTTCTATCTTATCATCATTTATGAACTGATCGTTGTCCTTCAAATCATCAATATTAAATACGAAATTAGCTTCAACTTTATTGGATGGCAAATTAGTCCTATTCAAAGGAGCTGGCATAAGTTCTTCATCAATAAGGTGCTCGGTCAATGTTGGTTCTTCCTCTTGCAAAGTTTCCTCTTCATGTAGATTTGAATTATCGTCCATCTCCAGTCGGGTTGGTATGTCATATACACCTCTAGGTATTATTCTTTATATGACATGACAATCACCTCAATATTTTGGATCTTTTAAATATATTACTTGTTTTACTTGAGTTGCTGACATATATGGGTCATTTTGGTATCATGTTCGTGCAAAATTTATACTGGTAAAATATGAATCGATATGAATATCGATCTATCGCTAGACCAAGCCAGATATTGTGTGGGTCACTCGCAAATAGTGGATACTTTACATCGAAGTCTTTCCATACTACAGAGTCAGCTGGGTGGCTAAGTATGTTCTCCTTCGAAACCCACTATTCATGATGCCATCTCATTTCTTTAGCTATCTTTGTAGACATATACAACCTTTGAAGTCTTGGAATCAATGAAAAATACCGTAAAACCTTATGAGGTATCTTCTTTCCTTTCCTATTATCGATTTTGTACCTAGGCTCACCACATTGCGGACATTCACTTGCTTGTTCGTTCCCCTTGTAAAATAATAAACAATCATTTTTGTAGGCATGTATAGGAATATAGCCAAGTCTTAATTCTCGTATATACATTTTTGCTTCAGTATATGATTTTGGAAGAGCTGATCCATCGGGAAGAGCTGCTTTAATCAATGCCAAATTTTGATCAAATGACTTCTGACTCTATCGGTTCATAGTTTTAATATGAAGCAATTTAATCAAAAATTCTAACTTGGAGAACTTTGCACAATTTGGGTAGAGTGGCTCTCATGCATCCCGAACAAACTTTACAAACTATTTAGAAATTCCTTCTACCTCATCAATATTGTATTCATGATCAGAACTGTCTTAAAATACACTAGTACTTATAGATACATTTGAGATAACACCTTGATGTAAGTCATCCAATAGTGAACCTATATCACCATGTTCGATAGGTTCAGTAGCATCAATATCTTCATCGATATCATCATCATCGTACACAACTTCATTCAGATCACCCTCCCCATGCCATATCTAGCGAGTATACTTCTTGTCCATATTGACACATTTTTTGCATAGACACTTTATCCGACTACCACTATCATCACACAAGGTTGCATGGGTAAACTACATTCTATTATGCCTCATTGCACTAGCTTCTTTGTGGACCAATGTACATCTCGAGACATGCGCCCCTGATCCCATTATCTTGAGTACTCCTTGTAGATCTTGTACACATTTCTCCAGATAATTCTAAGGCTGAGATTTGGTCTCCAAGTTGTCCAAATCTCAAGAGAGTGTAGTCAAACCTTGAACCCATCTAGCGACCCGATCTGGTTTGCACCTTGACCCATGTCTGATCCAGCCCCGATTCAAGGAGCCGTGACACCCTCCCCCACCTAAGTCGAAGTCACCCCGATGAGGCTAGGCAGTACTTGTTGATGATGTCTTCAAACTACCATAGTTCATCACCATACTCCCAACTCGCTTCTGAGTCTGCTAGTCTTCTCCATCAGACTAAGTACTACATCCGACTATCCTTCTTTCTATCCACCTTGATTTTAGAAACCTTCTTTGTGTAAATGAACTCTTACGGCCACTGCAGCTCTCCCGCTTTGAGCTCGAGAAGGGTCGGTTGTGTCTTCTTTGAATGGCTTCAATAGAGATATGTGGAACATCGGATGCACTTTCAGCTTAGAAGGCAGTGACAATCGGTACGCAGTCTCTCCAATTTGATGGGTGATGATGAAGGAGCCTTCATACCTCCTCACGAGTGCTTTGTGGTAGCCTGACTTCAATCTCATGTGATGATAGAGTTTCACCAATATCTGATCACCAACTGCACGCCGCTTTATGTTAGTCCACTTCTTCATTCGTTTGGTTGCCTTCCACAAGGAGACCTAAACCAAATCTATATCCTCCTCCAGATCCCTCACGAACCTATAGGTGGTTGGGCTGTGTCCCACATATCCGCTGCGATACTTCCTGAAGTGTCTGGTTGCTACCCTTTTATCACCTTAAATGGTGATTTACCAGTCAACTCCGATCACTGCAAGTTGTAACTGAATTAGGCTTGGTCCAAGAGTCACACCCAATCCCGCTGGTTGGCATTCACATAGTGCCTCAAATACATCTCCAGTAATGTATTTGTTCGTTCTATTTGGCCATCAGTCTGAGGGTGGAAAGCCATCGATATCTTCAGCTCTATTCCGAGTATCCAAAATAACTTGGTCCAGAATCTTTTCGTGAAGCGAGCATTGAGATCAGAAATAATGCTCCATGATATTCCCTAATATTTCACCTCATATATGAAGAACAACCGCACCACGTCCTCCGCATGACAAGTAGTAAGTGCTGGAATGAAGATTCCATACTTCAAAAAACGATCCACCACTACCATGATGGAGCTATGCCCTTCCACTGGAGGTAACCCGATGATGAAGTCTATGCAGATGCTCTCCCCTAGATGCTCTGGTGTAGGCAATGGCTCCAACAACCCCACAAGCTGCTGATGTTCAACCTTATCTTGTTGGCATACTAAACAAGTGCGAACATACCCCTCGATGTCATCTCGCATATTTGGCCAATAGTAACTATGTTCTATGAGAGCTTGGGTTTGATGCACCCCCTGATGTCCTACCCATATAGAATTATGATGCTTTCGCAGCACCTTAAGCCTCAGCCCTCCGCCTGAAGGCACATAGACACATCGTCCCTGTGTCAAAATCAGCCCACCTTCGGTCCAAAAATGGTGCGCCTTGCCGTCCTTGATGAGTTCACCCATGGATGTCGCCCATGGATTCTTCTCCATCTTGATCTTGACCCTCTCCATTAAGTCACTTGCTGGTCCGAAAGTGGAAGAAACCGCAGCCAACTATGCCTTTCTACATAAGGCATCAGGAACCGAATTGGTTTAGCCCGGCTTATACTCAATGTGGAAATTGAATTCAACAAGAAATTGCTGCCATCTCGCTTGCTTTGGGGTGAGATTTTGGCTGGGTTTGGAAGTAGCTTGTGGCCACGTTGTCCGTGCACACCACAAACTTGGATCCGAGAAGGTAATGGTGCCAGGTTCTAAGGCAATGCACAACTGCTGTCATCTCCTTCTCATGAACCATATAACCCACGCTCGGTGTCGTTCAACTTCCGGCTCTCATAGGCCACTAGGTGTCTTTCCTACATGAGCTTCCCTCCAATGGCAAAATCTGATGCATCGGTATGAACTTTGAAAGGAATCAAGAAGTCCAGTAGCATGAGAATTGGCTCCTCTATGACCGCCAGCTTGAGATGATCGAATGCCTCCTAACATTGATCATACCACCATCATGGTCGACCCTTCTTTAACAAATCTATCAATGGAGCGCATAACTTCGTATATCCCATGATGAACCTCCTATAATAATTTGCCAAACCAAGAAAAGATCGTAAGTGTGTAACACATGTAGGTGCCTCCCACTCGACTATAGCTGAAATCTTGGAGGGATCCATCATGAGCTTTCCATCCCCAATGATGTGCCCGAGGAATGGCACCCTCCGTTGTGCAAACATGCACTTCTCCTTCTTCACAAAGAGCTGGTGTTACCGTAGGATGGAGAAGACTTGCCTCAAGTGTGCCACATGCTTGTCCAACATCCAACCGTAGACAATAATATCATCCAAGTATACTACCATGAATTTATCGATAAAGTCATGGAGTACATGTTGCATCAAAGCACAGAAGGTTGCTAGAGCATTGGTGAGGCCAAAAGGCATGACAAGGTACTCGAAGCTTCCATACCCTTATCACACATGCAGTCTTCTCGATGTCCTCCTCCACCACGTGAACTTGATAGTACTTGCTGTGAAGATCCAACTTGGAAAACCACCATGCCCTACCAAGTTGATCGAACAAATCATCAATCCATGGAATGGGATACTTGTTCTTCACCGTGAGTTTGTTGAGGGCCCTGTAGTCAATGCAGAGTCTCAACGAACCATCATGCTTCTTCTGAAAAAGTATCGATGCTCCATATGGACTCTTCGAAGGTTGGATGAACCTACTATCCACCAACTCCGTTAGCTATCTTCTCAGCTCCTAGAGTTCAGGTGGGGCCATCATCCTATATGGTGTTTGAGCTGGTGGATGTGCTTCCTGCACCATATCAATTCGGTGATCGATTTCTCTTCTTGGCGGCAATCATTTGGGTAATTCAGGGGGCATCACATCCCCAAATTCAGTGAGAACACTCTCAATGAGTGCTGGGATCTCTTCTTCCTTCAGCTGGTCTTCCTCTTGAATGGATGCAATGTATGTTGGAAGTCCCCTTCTTAGCCCCTTAGCAAGCTGCATTGCCGATAGGACTCGCTGCGGACTCCCTCTAACTCACTTCCCTTGAACCATGGAAGGTCCGCTCGAATACATAACCACCACCACATCTGAATCTTCCTTTACCATGGCATGTAGCTGGGTTAGCAATGACATACCGATGACCACCTCATAGTCGTCGATATGGGCGACCACCGCTGTCACCCATTCAGTCCATGTACCGAATTGGATCTCAACATCCTTGACTGTTCTGCTTCTAGCTACCTCTACGGAGTTGACCGCCTTGAACGTGTGCTCATCACGTTCAATCTTCAAGTTGAGCTTCTTCACCATTGCTAAGTCCATGAAGAAGTCAATGGCACCTATATCAATGAGTGCCTACAAGGTGTGACCATTGATATTGACAATTGCGTAGAGTAGGCCTCATGGCCCCTTGGCATTTAGGGTATTGAGACTGAGTGAACCCATCCTTTGGTCGATCTCTTGCTGGTCCTCCACTGTCATAGATGTGATCTTGCCCCTCAATGGACAATCCTTCACCTTATGCAGTCCATTGCAAATGTAGCATGAGATAGTGCTGGTACCTTGCACCACCCCTTTGCTCTTTGCTTGAGAAGCACCTCCACTTGAGGAGCTCGGATTCGAGCCTTTTCCACCTCCCTTGTGACCTGATTTTGCTTCCCCATCTTTGCCCTATTTGGATGAGAGCCTCCTCTTGAGCTATCATCTCCACTTAGGAGCTATGGATTGAGTCTCGAACTCAATGAGATCCTCCTCTTGAGCTATCATCTCGTTCAAACTCTTAACTCCTCTTCGTTGCAACTCCATCTTGGCCCATGGTTTGAGCCCATCAAGGAAGGTGAAGAGAGAGTCATCTTGGTTGAGGTCTAGTACCTCCAACAATAATTCGCTAAACTCTCGTACATACTCACACACATCACCTTTTGCGTGAGTCGCCATAGTCGTGCTCGAGCATCATCCTTAGCGAACTCGGGGAAGAATTGCTTTCGAAGTTCCGCTTGGAACCGTGCCCAAGTGGTGATTGGAACAGCCCCTCACTTCACATCGTCAACCTGACATCACCACCAAAGCATTGCCACATCCCTCAAGAACATGGCCACCATGCTCACCTTCAAGGCTTCACCCCTTACGTCAGTAACCTATAGGTATTGTTCCATGGTGAAAAGAAAGTTGTCTACCTCCTTTGCGGACCACTGCCCGTACAACTCCTACGGCTTGGGAACATCAAGTTTGTGCAAGGGATGCGTAGCCTCACTTGTGACCTCCATTATCGAGGTAGAAGAGGACACACCCATGGTAGTTTTTCCCTTTGAAAGGTCAACCACCTGTATCTGAAGAGCCTTCACCATGGTAGTTTGACTACACCATAACTCGATCTCCTAGCCATTCAGAATTCTAAGATGTATGTTGGCTATATAGCATGTTCATTGTAGGAATTGGATTGCCCCAATAGAAGATCGTTCTACCTCAGTAGAAGAGGAGCAGTTCTATAATAATCATGAGATTGAGTCCTTAAGCCCATGGCCATAGCAAAGTAAAGATGATAGAAAGAGTTTCTATTAGAGCTTCACATTGAACTCGAATCGAATGATTAATTCATATGATGGATATTGGGATTGACGAGTTCACCTTAACCCTAATCATGTCAGAGCTCAAGATAGAAGAACCTAATCACATAGGTAGCTGCACCAAGAGGTTTTCTTTCAATTCTGATGGATTGCCACTATATACTGCTAGGTGTCACTGATAGATTTTGGGAGTAATTAGAATAATTTAGACGATCGTTCATTCTAATTGTATGAATCAGAGAAGTTCTGGTCCATCAAAAGATGTTTCGATGATAGAAATCGCGACATGTCTCATTATCATATGGAACTGTACCTAACTGGGTTACATAAATAATGATTTGGGTCTGGATGTCATCAATTGGACTAATTTGGTATAATTGACTTGGATTAGATCCAATTAGGTTCAAAAAAATCATGCTAGCACATGATTGAGCCTAACATTCTCCTTTTGTAATCATTTTGATTCATCTTGGCTAAGCTAAATTTATTTAGGCTCACTCAGAATCCTTATCTTAGTCTGACTGGAGCTTGTCTAGATCAAAAAAGGATTATCTTAATTCATTAGTTAGATTTAAGACAACACTTGCCAATTTCTATCACTTATTAATTCCTATTTTTGGATATAGGTCAACAGTTGACCTTGGACACTTGGACATAGGGCCATGTGTCATGCGCTAATAGGAGAGCACCTGGGGTTCTTGTTTTCCTACTAAAAGATGCAAGAGAGAGGGTGCATGCCACCCTAGGCATGCACCATATATGGATAAGAGATGGAGTCCCATCTCTATGGGTTTAAATACTTAGGCACCAAAGACTTTTGCTTTATCCAATGTTGGCACCACCTATGTAGATTTTTGAGGGACTCTCATCTAATTGGATCAGATGACATCATTCTATCAATCAGATTTAGATCTAATTGAATGAAGGCCTCTGATTGGCTAAAATGATGTGTTACTGCATAGCGTAGCAGGGTCTATTTAAACCCTATCTGCACCTAGGGTTTAGAAGACTTGCATAATTCCCATGCCTTAAGGCTGCCTCTCTCTCCTTTCCACATCCCATGTGATCCTTTCCCCTCTCCATGCCCAAGGAGTTGGGCATAGGTTGAAGTACCATCCAAGGAAGAAAGGCACCTAGATCAGGAAGAAGGCAGCACTGCTAAAAGAGACGACTGCTACTTCTTCAAAAGAAGTTTTGAAGAACTTCAAGATCAGATCCAAATCTAATTTTTAAAAAGATGATTTAAAAGGAGAAGACCTTCAGATCCTATCCGAGTGGACATCGGTAGAGACCAGGGGCATGCATGACTCCTTCTAAAACCTTAGAATCAATCAAGATCATCATAGGGTAATCTGATTATCCAAAATAAAGGTATGAAATTAAATCTGATTAGGATCATAGAAAAAATTTTTGAAATATTTTTTCAGATCTAATCAGATCTGAACGATCCTGTGCCAGAAAAATAGGATTTTTTCTTCAATTGGTATCAAAGCCAGGTTAGCAGTTCATCAGATCTATTTTAGATCTAATTTAATTTTTATTTATAATATGATATTAAAGGATTTTAGATATCACATGAGATGTGATTAGATCTGAAATCATAAAATTAAAATTAGAATGATTTAGATCTATAATGTATGAGATGCATGACTAGACTAGGTATAGAATGGTTCTATGTGTAGTCTAGCATAATCATATTTTTAATTTGATTAAAAGTAATTTTAGATCTACTTAATTTTTATTTTTTTTAAATTATAATTATTATAACAAGATCTAGAAAATAGAAAATAGAGTTTTAATTTTTCATATGAGATATGAAAGATGCATGCTTAGACTAGTTATAGAATAGTTCTATAAAATATCTACAATATTTTTGTTTGATATGATCAAATTTAAATTCTATTTTTTAGATATTATATATGATATATCAGATCTAAAAGCTTGCATATTTAATTTAGTTATGATGCATGAGTTATACGCAAAACATGTATAAGTTAGATCATTAATTGTATATGCGATATATGATTTAGATCTAACTAGTTTTGTAGTAAAAATTATATTTCTGATTAAGATGTTCTCCCTAGCCGTCCGATCATAAGAATAAAGTAGGGTTTAAAGGCCCTCTCCTCTCATTCGATGGGGTGTTCTTATGATGTGTAGGGGTGCTGCACGTTCCTTCTTAATCAAAAATCAAAACTTATTTTTTTGCAAAACCCTAGATACTTAAATCCTAGGATTTTATTATATATTTTGTTCATGAACCCAAACTTAATTAAGAATTAATATTATTAAATTAATTAGCTTTAAAAATTTTGAATTTTTAGATCTAAGACATATTCATAAAATTGGGTTTGGACTTGGGTAGCTCAATTAAGTCTGCAGTTGATCAAACCAAATCAAGAGTTGATTAGGTGGGATCAAAGAAAGCTTAGATTTGACCAGCCTAATAGGATTAAATCTGGGTCAAGATTGAACCACATTGAGATGTGACTCAATCAAGTCAAGACCTAATTTGGCTCTATGGTTCGAGCCTAGATTGTAGGTTAACCCAATTTGTTCTGATTCCATAATTTGGTATCTAAAGTAAGTCTGGCAGATATTATCGACTGGTTTTTAATTGAGAGCTACTCGACCTAAATGTATTCTTATCAAATTAATGGTATATCCCTTCCACCGGTCTCACTTATCTAACCATTTGTGTCGACCCAGTTTTGATTTGAGGTAGCTAACAATTCGAGCCAAACAATGCCACTAGGTTAATCATAATTGTTATGACTAAGTCAAGTCAAGTTTAAAGAGACCTAAATTAAATCTTCTTAAGAAAATATTAAGTCTAAGGTCTTCCACTATTGTAGATGTGTAGGCTCTTCCCAAGGTTGATTGTTCTCGATGGGATATAGTGGTTCAGTTGCACTGAAAATATGCAGCCATGTCTATTAGGCATTAGATGCTATAGGTTGGAGGATGGGTTGGGCTCAATATTTCGGATATGGTGAGGGACCCAATCAGAAATTTAATTCATGCAAATGGTAGGTCTGACTTAACTAAGAAGTTGATCAATATTCTGGGTGCACCATGATTAAAGGATCATGGATAAGAGTTGTCCACTCATCGATTGATCTATCATCAATAACTGTTAGGTGAGGTGATGAGCCAGTCGATGGGATCGCACCATCCTCTAGAAATCAATAATCGTAGAGATTTTTGCATCTCTATCAAGAGAGTGTAAGGATCTGTGTAAATAGTTGGAGCCTAATTTACTTAAAAATAAAATTTTTAAATAAATTAATTAAGTCTAATTATAAAATCTAACTAAAAATTTTGACTCTCTGTAGGAAGATATCTGCGTCCAACCCACTAGCCCGCATCCTGGATACCCATAGACTGACCGGATCCAACTATAAAGATTGACTCTGAAACTGCAAAATTATTTTGGATTTTGAGAAGTTGACTCATATGTTGGAATAGGATCCTCCCACCTTACCAGCTCATCCATTCATTGATTAGAGAGCATCTCTCGAGAAGTAGACGGATGAAGAAAATAAAGTCAGGTATTACATATTGAGCTCGATGTCTGATGAGCTCCAGTGCCAACCTGAAGACATTAAGACTAGCCGCCAAATATTGGCTCACTTGCAAGAGTTGTTTGGTGAACAGAGTCATGCAGCCAAATATCAAGTCATTAGAGACTGTTTAAGGCTCAGATACGTGATGGGTAGTCGATCCAAGATCATTATCGATGATGAGAAACTCGGTATCAAGTTCGATCATGATCTATAGATTGATATGATTCTACAGTCCTTGACTGATGCGTATGAGCAGTTCATCATGAACTACCATATGCATAAACTTTAAAATACCTTGGCTGAACTCATGAACATGCTGGTTACTGCTGAGCTTTCTATAAAATATTCTAAAGACTTTAGTACTTGTTGTGGAGCAGACTTCTTTCAAAAAAAAGTTTTTTGGAAAGAAGAAGAAGTCTGTAAAGAAGCAGAAGGTGGATGGTGGGAAGAAGAAGAATGCAGAACCAAAGAAGAAGACCGTTGATAAAGAAAAATATTTTTATTGCAATACTAATGACCATTGGAAGTGGAACTACCCTTTGTACCTGGCCAACTTGAAGAACAAGAAGGAAGCAGGTCCTTCTGGAGGTATGCTCATTATAGAATCTAATCTTATGGTTTCTTCTGCATCTAGTTGGATGCTTGACCTTGGTTTTAGTGCTCACTTGTGCACTTCTATGCAGGGTCTTGAGGATAGCGGGAGGCTGAGGAATGGTGAGATAATCCTATACGTCGAAAATGGAGCAAGAGTTCCTGCTATAACTATGGAAACCTACCCTCTCCAATTACCATCAGGATTAGATTTAGTTCTCAAGGACTATTTTTGTGTGCCTGTAGCAAGCAGAAATTTGATTTCTGTTTTATGTTTAGCATAAGAAGGCTATGTCATTAGTTTTCTGATTTCTGTTTTATGTTTAGCACAAGAAGGCTATGTCATTAGTTTTCTTAAGGACCATTGTAATATTCTTTATGAAAGAAATAAAATTGCAAGTGGTTTTCTTATAAATGGTCTCTACTAGTTACATATTGACGTTTCTATTTTTAATATCGAGTAAAATATGAATGCCATAGGATCAAAGTGACCTAGGGATAGTCTAAATGATAGGTATTTTTGGCATCTTAGGCTAGGTCATATAGCTGAAGATAGGGTTAACAAATTGAAGAAATCTAAGATATTGAGTCCATTGACTTTTGAGTCATATTCGATTTATGAATCTTGCCTTCATAGCAAAATGATAAAGCTTTCTTTTGTAGGACATGGAAAAAGGGTCATAGACCTACTTGCCTTAGTACATACTGATGTATATAGCCCATTTGATGTACCGATTAGGGATAATTGTGTCTACTTCATCACCTTTATCGATGATTTATCTCGGTATGATTATGTATATTTGATGCGACATAAGTCTGAAGCTTCTGAAAAGTTCAAAAAATATAGACTCGAAGTAGAAAAGTAAATAAGAAAATACATTAAGATTCTTTGATCAGATCGAGGAGGTGAATACCTTAGTTGAAAATTCCTAGACTATCTTAAGGATAATGACATAGTCTCTCAATGGACTCTACCTGGAATGCCTCAACTCAATGGGGTTTCAGAATAGAGAAATCAGATTCGATTAGATATGTCACGAACCTTCCTGAGTTTCTTTGGAGATATAGTCTAATGATTGCTATATATTTACTGAATATGATTTCCTCTAAGATCGATCCTACCATACCGTATGAGATATGACATGGTAAGAAACCAAGTCTGAGTCATCTCAGAATTTGGGATTGTTTGGTCTATGTCAAGACATAATAGACGGACAAATTAGAGTCTAGGTCTTATAGAGCTTGATTTATTAGATATCCTAAAGAGTCATTAGGATATTATTTCTATCTTCCGAAAGATCACAATGTGATTATGAGTCGACATGCCATCTTCCTTGAAAAATAGTTTATTCTAGATGGTGGCATTGGAAGATAGATCAGACTCGAGGAGAAAGTCTTCGATGAGAAATGAGCCAAGGAACCTATGGAACACAGTTAAATTGAGCCAACCTAGATGCTACCTCCTCCACCTCGTAGATCAAGTAGAATTTTTCCTCCTTCTAAAAGGTACTTAGGTACTATATCAAAAGACGTAGAGAAAATGTTCCTCATAGAAAATAGGGGTTCATGGTGATGATCCTAAAACATATGACGAGGTGATATCAGATATCGACTTTGAGAAATGGTTAGAGGTAATGAGGTCAGAGATTGACTCAATGCATTTGAACCAAGTTTGGACCTTGGTAGATCCACTTGAAGGTATAGTACCTATTGGGTGTAAATGAATCTTCAAGAGAAAGATAGGTGCTGATGGAAATGTAGAGATATTTAAAGCAAGGCTCATAGCGAAAGGGTATAGTCAGCGCGAAGGCATTGACTATCAGGATACTTTTTCACTAGTAGCCATGCTCAAATCCATCCGCAATTACTTGCTGTAGAAGTCTATTTTGATTATGAAATATGTCAGATGAACGTGAAAATGATGTTCTTAAATGGATATCTTGAGGAAGATATCTATATAGAACAGTCGCTAGGTTTCACATCCAGTTATAATGATCATAAAGTATGCAAGCTGCAAAGGTGCATATATGGACTTAAGCAAGTATCTCGGAGCTGGAATGCTCATTTCAATGACGTAATCAAATCATTTGAAGTAATCAAGAATGAGGAGGAGCTCTGTATTTTCAAAAAGATTAGTGGGAGTGCTGTTGTCTTCCTCATAGTGTATGTGGATGACATCCTCCTAATTGGGAATGATATTCCCATGTTGACTACAATCAAAATGTGGTTGTCTAAGGAGTTCTCTATAAAAGATCTAGGAGAGGCATCTTTTATCCTTGGAATTAAGGTCTATAGGGATAGACCGATAGGATGCTGGTTCTCTCATAGAAAATATACATAGAGGAGGTGCTGAAGAGGTTTAGCATAGAAAACTCCAAGGGGGGTTTAGTACCCTTCAAACATGGCATTCATCTCTCCAAGAAGATGTGCCCTAGCAACTTGAGGAGATTGAATGCCTGAGCAAGATCCCCTTATGCTTCAGCAATAGGGAGCCTCATTTATGCCATGCTATGTACATGACCTGATATTACCCATGTTGTGAGTGTCACGAGTAGGTATCAGTCAAATTCAGGCGAAGAGTACTGGAATTCTGTGAAATATATTCTTAAGTACTTGAGAAGGAGTAAGGATATGTTTCTAGTCTTTGATAATGGAGAACTCCAGGTCTAGGGGTATACAGACTCGGATTTTATATCCAACATAGATGATCGAAAGTCAACATCTAAAAGTCTATTTATTTATAATGATAGAGCTATTAGTTGGAAGAGTTTCAAGTAGATGATGATAGCAGACTCCACCATGGAAGCAGAGTATATCGCTACATCGAAGGCTGCAAAGGAGGCATTTTGGTAGAAAAAGTTCACCGTAGAGCTCGGAGTGATGTCATCAGATGCCGTCTCTCTATACTGCAAAAATAATGGCGCCATAGCCCTAGCTAAGGAGTCAAGGTCTCACAAAAAATTTAAGCACATCGAGCGGCGATACCAACTCATCCGCCATTACCGCGAGAAGGGATAGTCGAGGTCAAGAGAGTCAACACTACAGACAATGCGGCTGACTCATTGACAAAGCCATTGAGCCAGCAGAAGATCCAAGCCCATCTTGAGAAGATGGGACTTGGATTTGTAGCCAATTGGCTTTAGGTCAAGTGGGAGTTTGTTAGATGTATGCCCTAGAAGCCAGATTGGCTAAACACTTGTAATACACTTCTAATGATAATTTTAAAATTTTAACTATAAAAGGGTTATTTTCTATCATAGTGTGTATTTAAAGTGTCTATGATACATTCTTTGAGTTAATGGTAATAACAATTCATATTTTCAAGAGTTAAAAATTTGATACATGAATTTTCATAATTAACTCATAAACAGCTTTCCCGACCGTAGGATCATCACAAGGAATGGTGATTCGATCCGGAAAGGTTGGTGTATGATCGCTTCTCTTTAGAATAGATGAGTCTTGAATCTACGGTGTGGAGACACCAGAGCGAGAGTACAGGTACTCATTAGAGAATGAGGAGCACTGAGCGTGACCTACCTCGAGTAGTCATTACGGAAGTCTACCTTCTCGTCGATGACTGACTCGATGCTGTAGTGGTATGTCTGGTTCTTTGATCTGAGGTGCATCGATAGTTCACCTTGAGGGTGTTATAGTTTGACTACACCATTAACTCAGTCTCCTAGCCATTCAGAATCCTGAGGTGTATGTTGGCTATAGCATGTTTATTATAGAAATTGGATTGCACCAATAGGGGATCTATCTACCTCGGTAGATGAGAAGCAGCCCTATGATAATCATGAGATTAAGTCCTTAAGCCCATGGCCATGGCAGAGTGAAAATGATAGAAAGAGTTTCTATTAGAGTTTCACATTAGACTCGAATCAAATGATTAACTCATATGACGGATATTGGGTTTGACGAGTTTATCTTAACCCTAATCCTGTCAGGGCTCAAGGTAGAAGAATCCAATCACACAGGTAGCTGCACTGAGAGGTTCGCTTTCAGTTTTGATAGGTTGCCACCATATACTGCTAGATGTCATTAGTGGATTTTGGGAGCAATTAGAATGATTTAGATGATCATTCATTCTAATTGCAGAAAAGTTCTGATCCATCAAAAGATGTTTCGATGATGTCAATAATAGAGATCACGACATGTCTCATTATCATACGAAACTAAACCTAACTGGATCACACAAACAAGGATTTGGGTATAGATGTCATCAATTAGACTAATCTAGTACAATTGATTTTGATTAGATCCAATTAGATTCAAAAAAATTGTGCTAGCACATGATTGAGCCTAACATTCTCCTTTTGTAATCATTTTGATTCATCTCGACTAAGCTAAATTTATTTAGGCTCACTCATGAACCTTATCTTAGTCTAACTAGAGCTTGTTCATTTCAAAAAAGGATTGTCTTAATTCATTAGATGGATTTAAGACAACACCTGCCAATTTCTATCACCTGCTAATTCTTGTTTTTGGATATAGGTCAATAGTTGACCCTGAACACTTTGACATAGGTCCATGTGTCATGCACCAATAGGAGAGAACTTGGGGCTCCTATTCTCCTACTGAAAAAGGTAAGAGAGAGGGCACACACCACCCTAGGCATGTGTCCCATATGGATAAGAGATGGAGTCCCATACAGATGGGACTCCAGGGTTTCTTGATGGATTTAAATATCTAGGCACCAAAGATTTTTGCTTCATCTAGTGTTGGCGCCCCACCTATGTGGATTTTTAAGGGATTCTCATCTGATTGGATCAGATGATATCATTTCACCAATCAGATTTAGATCTGATTGAATGAAAGTCTCTGATTGGCTGGAATAATGTGGCACTACATGGCGCAGCAAGGTCTATTTAAACCCTATCTGTGCCTAAGGTTTAGAATTCTTGCATAATTTCCATGCCCCAAGGCTGCTCTCTCTCCTTTCCACACCCCATCTGATCCTCTCTCTCCCCTCTCCATGCCTAAGGAGTTGGGCATAGGTTCAAGTACCATCCAAGTAAGAAAGGTGCCTAGATCAAGAAGAAGGCAGCACTGCTGATAGAGACGACTACTGCTTCTTCAAAAGAAGTTTTGAAGAACTTCAAGATCAGATCTAGATCTAATTTTTGAAGAGGTGATTCAAAAATAGAAGATATCCAGATCCTACCTAAGTGGACACTAGTAGAGATTAGGTGCGTGCGTGGCTCCTTCCAAAACCTTAGGATCAATCAGGATCATCACAGGATAATCTAATTACACAAAACAAAGGTATGCAATTAAATTAGATTTAATTTTATTTTTATTTTTTTAATATTAGATCTTTATGATCAGATTCGAGATGTCTCATATCTGATTGGAATTATGAAATTTTTTTTTAAAATATTCTTTTAGATCCAATCATATCTGAACGATCCTGTGTCGAGAAAATAGGATTTTTCCTTCAAAGAATGTATCCTTGCAAGATGAAATAGTAAGACTAAGATCAATTATAGATAGATATATGATTAGTTCAAAAAATCTTCAAATATTGATTGATAATCAAAAGATGGTATTTGATGAGGTTGGTTTAGGATATAATCTACTAAGAAAATAAAAAACCTTAAAAAATGTATTTGAAAGATCTCAAGAAGCAAGGCCATAACATATTTTAAATGTAACAAAGTTAGACATAAAGCAATTGAATGCAAAATAATTAATACAAACAAGAAATTTAATACTAATCAATCTAAAATAAGAAAAATTTAGATTCCAAAAGAAACCATTTGTACTAATCTCAAAGGATCCAAGTTAGCTTGGGTACCTAAATCCACTTGATTTTGACATATAGATGTGCTTGGCATACGTCAGAGCTAAACAAAGATGGTACCTAGATAGTGGATGTTCGAGGCACATGACAGGAGATAGATCTAAATTTATCTCTCTTGAAGCAATAGATGGAGGTGTGGTGACATTTAGAGAATATGGTAAAGAGAAAATTATTGGTCTCAATAATATTTTGATTACACCTTCTACTTGTATAGAAAATATATAATTAGTTGATGGTTTAATGCACAACTTACTTATTATTAGCCAATTATGTGATAAAAAATTAATTATTTCATTTAAATCATCTAATTGCATAGTAACTAATTCATTTAGTGATAGTATTACGTTTATAGGAAAAAGACATGGTAATGTATATGCTGTTAATCTTGATGAACTCAAAAATGAAAATGTTGAATGTCTTGTTGCTATGAATGCTAAAATAAATGAATCTAGTTGGATATGGTATAATAGCTAGATCATGTAAGCATGAACTCATTGTCTAGATTAATCAAGCTTGACTTAGTAAAAGGCTTATCCAAAATAAATTTTGAAAAGGATAAGCTTTGCAAAGCATGGTGTCATGGCTCCTCGAATCGGGGCTAGATCGGACACGGATCAATGTGCAAACTAGATCAGATCGTTGATGGGTTCGAGGTTTGAGTACACTCTCTTGAGATTTGGACAACTCGAAGATCAAATTTGAGCCCTAGAATTACTTGGAGAAATATGTACAAGATCAACGAGTACTCAAGAGCATGGGGCTATGGGCACATGTCTCAAGATGTAAATTGGTCAGGAAAGAAGCTAATGCAATAAGGCATAACAGAATGCAGTTTACTTGCCTGACTTTAAGGGATATTTTGAGAACTCCACAAAAGTTGGTTCAAAGTGGATAAGGCATCATCTTGAAGGATTTTTCATCCCAAATCTAATGGATCAAGTTTCGTTGCAATCCGAGTTCGTTTGGATCATGAATTTGGCAGTTTCATCTGACTATGCAGAATCCTATAGGAATGGAGATTTTAAGTTTATCCTTATCTTGTACTTAGAGAGTTGAGTTCGTGAGGGACTTGTAACCTGAGGTTGTTCTTATACAAAATCATATAATCTGCTATTATAATGTAACATAGGGTATAGAAACATACCTTTGGTCGCTAAACCTTGATTCGAGCCTGCATTCCGGCAGTGGTCCATTAGGGATTCCACCAAGTGCCCACGTGTTCACCCTCCAACATTGATTCACATAGGAACTTGATCGAGCCACTAGCACCTTTAAATCTGATTCTTTTAATTAAATTTTTATTATAAGAATTTAATTTAATTTGGGTATAACCATCTTTTAACCTTACTTTCTCCCTCCTAGCCTTTCCTATCCTTGCTTTTTTTTTTCTCTTTGTCTTTTTTAATTTTTCTTCCTAAATACTTGTCTTAAAGAAGACTTCTTGTCCTTAATAGGACCTTGTCTGGATAAGGGAGGGAAGAAAAAAAATTGGACAATAGAAAAAAAACTCTTGTAAGAAAGAAGGATTGATTGCCTCGAACTCCCGGTGTGCGCCCCAATTTATAATCTACGTAGGGGCACCACAACCAATTTCTCACACCTTTCCCTAGTTATATCTCATGCCCAATCAGAGATCTCACGCCCCTCAAAAAAAATACACCATATGAAATTACGTAGAATTATTTTCAAGAGACTCTTCATGTAGAAGTACTCTTTGGAATAATTCTATGTTGTTTTCCTAAAGTCATCGCACTTAGGTGGTGCCAAAATTCAAGGGCTTAGATTAGATTTGTAGAACATCTAATGGTCTACAAAGGGGATGCCATCTCTGAATTTTACATGAAGTGGGCGTGGAATGGGTCAAAGTCCCAAGCGTCCAAGAGATGCCATTCAAAGGGGGACGGCTAAGAGGCTTCATTTATCCAAATTTCAAATAACAAACGGAAGCATTTTACCTATAGAAGGACTTCTCTATGCCTCCTTATTATCTAAAGTCCATGCCATATTTTTTACATGAAAACAAAAGTGGATAAATACAAGAGGGAATGGCGCCAACCAACTTATGCGCCAAATAACCCATGCGAATAAATTAATCCTCATGCGCGAAGAGATAGATTCTTTGGCATGTGGGATGCTAATACTAGGTGCCCAATCCCTTGGTCAACTAGCCAAAGGTCAACCCAATTAAGGACCAAATCTGATTTGGCTTAAATTGGATCTAATTAGCCCAAATCAGAACCTAATTCGAATCCGATTTGAATCTAAGTACTAGGATTTGCAACATATGCTAGCATGTTCAACTTGCAAACATGATCTAATCCAATTATACCCTTGATCACCTTTGTATATGATCCATTAGATTTCACATCTAAACAATAGTGGATCCGGGTGCGATTTGACCAAATTTGGTTAGAACTCAACCAAATCGATTTAGGTCAAATTGAGTTGACCTAATTTGATCAATTAGAACTCTTTCTAATTGATGATCAAATTAAACTCTTTAATTCGATCAAACCCACAAGATAAGATTGACATCTAGCAATATATGATGTCTACCCAGAAGATATGGAATTTTGATGAAAATATCAAAAACATCCTTTAGTAGAAAGTTACCATGCAACTTGATCCTATGATCATCCTACATCCCAAATATGGCTTGTATATGAAAATATATCAAACCCAATATCATATTCATATTTCTCTCAATCATATAATATTGATTTGTTTAATGAAAGATTAAAAATCATTTCTAATTTTCATCATACTTGGATCAAAGTCTTCCTGAATCATCATTCGATTGAACCAGGTGGGATGCGATCTACTCTTACTATGAGTGATCGATACCATGTTGACCTACTTACCTCTATATGCAATCCACAATATCCAGAACATCCCGTACATGATTAAGTTATGAATGAGTATGAACCAAAATATATGGATTCTTGTATACAAGGTTCTATGGCAGTCTTAGGTCAAAGGATTACTTGTACAACTCTCATTATGAGAACTATCTATTGACATGTAGATAAGATTCCAATTGATGTTCTCAAGTTAGATCAATTCAGTGGACTTAGTCTCTAACAAGTACCCACATCCTCATATTAATGTCAAACACAAGTGATTGTGAGATGAATCACCCTCTCCATCTATCATACATAGAATATACTAGTCTTTCCAGAAATATTAATCCCCAACTTAATGTTCCATCGAGCAGAAATATTTTAGATTAGGGTTTTAAGATTTTAGATCTCACAGGCATGATCTCATTATAACCCTAAAACCATAGCTCTAATCTATGGAGTTCATCATAATCTTAAAGAAGCAATTAAGACACAGCACATGATGAAATATAAATATCTTTATTTATTTAAAATATCATTACATGAGTCTGGAAGATAAAAGAATAATCCATCAAAAATAAATATTTCGATTGACTTGTAGGGCATATTTCTTTCAATCTTCCACTTGCACTAAAGCCAATCATCCTTATATTTCAACCCCATACAATCAAGGTGGCGATCGAATTGCTGCTATGATAGAGCCTTAGTGAATGGGTCTACTTTGTTATTCTTTATATCTAGTTGTTCAATAATAACATCTTGTCTCTCAATTATTTTATGAATGAGATGGAAGCATCTCAAAATGTGCTTGGATTTATGATAAGACCTTGGTTCCTTTGCTTAAGCAACTGCTCCAGTATTATCATAGTAAAGTGGTATTGGGTTCTCAATCTCAGGAACAACACTCAATTTAGTGATGAACTTCTTCATCCAAACATCTTTCTTAGTTGCTTCACTTGTAGCTATGTATCTACGTCAGTGGTTGAGTCAACTACAATTGGCTTCTTGGTACTCTTCCAACTCACTGCTCCACCATTTAAAGTAAAAATATATCCTGAAATGGATTTACTATGATCTAGGTTTGATTGAAAACTAGAGTCAGAATATTCTTTTAGTTTAAGATCAGATCCACCATATATCAAAAAAATATTCTTAGTCTTTCTCAGGTACTTAAGAATATTTTTCATAACTTTCCAATGATCCTCTCCTGGATCAGCCTAAAATCTACTCGCTATGCCTAAAACATAAATAACATCCAGCCTGGTACATAACATGGCATACATTATAGATCCTACTGTCAAAGCGTAAGGAATAGAACTCATTCTATTTCTCTCTTTAGGTGTCTTAGGAGACATCTTCTTAAAAAGATGTATGCCTTGACTCATGGGTAAGTAACCTCGTTTACTCCCATCCATACCGAACCTTTTCAACACTACGTCAATGTACCTAGACTGGGACAAGCCTAGCATCCTCTTAGATCTGTCTCTATAGATCTTTATACCAAGTATGTAGGATGTTTCTCTCAAGTTTTTGATGGAAAACTTATTTTATAGCCATAACTTGATCGATTGTAACATTGGGATATCATTCCCGATGAGGAGTATGTCATGTACATATACAACCAAGAATACTATGGCACTCCCACTAGTCTTCTTGTACACATGTGGTTCATCTACATTCTTAATGAAGCCAAACTCTTTGACTATAACATTAAAGCAGATGTTCCAACTCCTTGAAGCTTGCTTTAATCCATAAATGGATCTCTTAAGCTTGCATACCTGATTTGGTCTCTCACTTGAGATAAATTCTTCTGGCTGCGACATGTAAACCTCCTCTTTAAGGAAACCATTAAGGAAGGTGGACTTCACTTTTATTTGCTAAATTTCATAATTATGGTATACTGCTATGGCAAGCATAATCCAAATAGATTTGAGCATGGCAACAAGTGAGAATGTTTCATCACAATCTACACCCTATTTTTGTCTGAAATCCTTAACCATGAATCTAGCCTTCTAGGTTTCAATTAGGCCATCTGCTCCAATCTTTTTTTTATAGATCCATTCACACCCAATAGGATTCACACCCTCTAGTGCATCCATCAAAGTCCATACTTTGTTGATGTACATGGAGTCCATCTTGGATTTCATGGCAGTCAGCCATATTTATCTAAGTCCTTACTCATGACTGCTTCTGTATAGGTTAGAGGTTCATTATTCTCAATGATTTGGGCTTCAATATTCTCAATAATAAACCCGTACCTCATGGGTACATATCGCACTCTATTAGACCTTCAGATAGGAGTTGTGTGTTCTGGTTTTTCCCTATTTATGTGTTTATTTAGTTGAGAAATTTCTATTTATTTATCTTAAACTTTACTAAGTTAAATGTTTCTCCCACTTTCTCTTTCTAGGATGAACTCTTTCTGCATAAAAGTGGCATGCCTACTTACAAATACCTTTTATTCAGTAGGATGGTAGAATAGATATCCCAAAATATCTCTAAGATATCCTACAAATAGATATCTATCTACTCTAGCATCTAGCTTATGTCCAAAAGTTTTTTTGATATATGCTAGATAACCCCATATCTTAAGATATTTAAGATTAGATTTCTTTCCTTTCCATATCTCATATGAAGTGCTACATACAGTTTTAGAAGGTACTCTGTTCAAGATATACACTATGGTCTCGAGGGCATGAATCCAGAAGGAAATGGGTAACTCTATGAAGCACATCACGGACTACCATATCCAATAAGGTATGATTTCTCCTTTCGGCTACAACATTTAACTATGGTGTATAAGAAGGGGGTCCATTCATAGAGAATTTTCTTTAATTTAAGATAGTCTAAAAATTCACTGGATAAGTATTCTCCTTCCCGATCAGATCGAAGAATTTTTACACTCTTTCCAGTTTATTTCTTGACCATACTTTGATACTCTTTGAATTTATCAAAGGCTTCAGATTTATGTTTCATAAAACTATACATATCCAGACCTAGATAAATTATCAGTGAATATTATAAAGTAAGAGTATCCATCTCTGACCTGAGTTGTCATAGGACCACATACATCTGTATAAACAAGTCCTAACAACTTGCTTGTCCTTTCTCCATGTCCACTAAATGGAGTCTTGGTCATTTTACCCATGAGACATAATTCATAAGTTCCTAATGATTCATAATCATAAAGATCAAAGAACTTTTCTTTGTATAACTTGCTAATCCTAGCCTCACTAATATGACCTAAGGTTGACAATGCCAAAGTAAAGTATTATTTATGTCATCTCTCTTATTTTCTATTTTCATCAATATGAAATATATTGTCATCCAAACATAGAGTCAACAAGACCATTGCTCAACATATGCCAGAATAATATATATTTCATTAGAAAATTTGATTGAGCAACCATTGCTCATTACATTAAGACATTTCATAACCTTCTTATTTTAATAACAAGGGTATAGATATAATATTTCTAATGATCTTAGGCATATAATAAGTAATTTGTAAGCTCTAAGATCTTCCATAGAAGGTAACTTCAATATATTTGTCCCTACAGCTTCTATGCTTGGATAGACTCTCCTCCAGCACCATAGAGCTTGAAGTCATCCCTTTCTTCAAACTCTTAATTTTTCTGTAGCCCCTGCAAAGATTTGCATATATGAAAACCTGCAGCTGGTATCTAATACCCAAGAAGTTTGAAATGAAAGAATTTAATGATAATACTAGTATGTATCTCATATGCATACCTTTTGGTGCATTATTATGCACCAGACTTCACGGTTGCATAGTTGTAAGGCCTTGCAATTTATTTTTCTAATGACCTATTTTACCTGCAGTAAAAATAGGTCAGTCTGTCCTGGAGGCCTTCTTCCCCTTTCTTCTTCTTATTTATACCACTTTTAGGGTTCAAGCCTTCCTCTTTAAAACCCTTTTTGCCTGCCTTCTTCTTGGAGATCCCATCCACAAAAAGAAGAGGAGCTTTATCCTTCTTGATATGGCTCTCTTCTGTTTGGAGCATATTTAATAGCTTAGGTAAGAAAGTATTCAGTTGGTTCATGTGATAATTCATGACAAACTGAGAAAATGATTTTGAGAGTGATTGCAGGATCAGATCCTGGCTCAACTCTCCATCATAACAAAACCTAACTAACCTAATTGAGTGATTAGGTCAATTACCATCAGCACATGATCTTGCATGGATGATCCTTTTGCCATTCTGGTATGGAATAACTGCTTAGATATCTCATATCTAGCAGTCCTATTCTATTTTCCATAAAGCTCTTTTAAATTGAGCAGTATGGACTGAGTATCCATGCCATCATGCTGCCTCTATAACTTATTATTCATAGAGGCTAGTATGATGTATTTGATAGTTAGTGAATTATTTTGCCATATCTTATATGTGGCCACTTCCTCCTCAATAGCATCCTCCCCTCCCGACTCAGGATCAAGAAAATCAAGGATGTAGGAGAGTTTCTCTTGATTGAGTACTATTTTTAAATTTCTCAACCAGTCCACATAATTAGGACTGGTTAACTTATTTGAATCTAATATGATACGCAATGAAAGTGAAGAAGCCATTTAATCTACATAATAAAGAACATTACATAAGCAAATAACTCATGATGACATACATAATTAAATTAGGACTTTAATTTAATTGTGTCTCCCACTATTTTATCAAACATCATAACCCTCTACTATGATGATCGAGAAATCCTAATTGGTTTTCTTAGTGGGATTGAGATCTTAATTTCTTATAAAAGGTCTTGTAGTTGCACAACAATTCTTTTATAAGTTCAAAGGTAAGAAACTTTTTTCAATTGCGTCTCATATATTTCTCAATATAATCCTAGCCTCAAAAACATTAATAGTCTTATGGTTACACAACAAACTATAATATTTTAATTAAGTACGATCCTTCATTTTTATAGAGTCAAAATCGAATATAATTGCCTTTGTGGTTACACAACAAAGTATTATATCCAAAAATATCGTAAACATCTTAATGCACCAGAACAATATTATCTCAGTCCTCATAATAGGTCTTGTGGTTATACAACAAACCTAATATGGTTCGTGACATAATAATTTCCTAGCATGAAGGAAGGCCATAATGTAGTGAATATAATACTAAGCACCCTAATCAAGAATTAAATTAATCTAATCGGCTAGGTAAGTGGGAGAGAGGTGGGGGTCCTCCTGTTGCTTTCCTTAGACACCAATAAATTGGCCAAGTCGGACAATGGAACCAATTAAAAACCATGTTATCTTTACCAATCATGAACCACTTTCCTAGACATCGATTGATCAATTATACATCAAGACTGGTGTCACGTACGAAGGGATCTCAGAGCAAATCTCAACAACATGCGGCTCGGTCAGCTCTTCAAAGAAGAGAACAGATCAACCTCCCTAGCGTGGGAACCTAGTCTCTATGACTTAGGCCATGCCCAACAATAATAGAACACAGTAGAATGCGACACAAGGAAACACCATGAAGAAGAAGAAGAAATAAGGGGAAGAGAATTTTTATTAAATAACCACTCGCCGGTTTACAATAGAAGCTCTCTCGGTCTCTCGATCTCTCATAGATACAAGAGGATCTTTAGATGATCTCTTTCTTTCCCTCTCTATCTTGATCTCTAATCTCACCCTTGAGTGTCCTTTTATATAGGAATAACCTCAAGTTAAAAGTCCCTCATGACTCAACTCTCTAAGTATAAGATAAGGATTAACTCAGAATCCCCATTCTCATAGGACTCTGTATAGTCAAATAAAACTGCCAAATTTATGATCCAAACGAACTCAGATTGCAACGAAACTTGATCCGTTGGATTCAAAATGAAAAATCCTTTAATGCCTTACTCACTTGAACTAACTTCTATGGAGTTCCTAGAATGTCGCACAAAGTTGCATGGGTAAACTACATTCTATTATGCCTCATTGCACAAGCTTCTTTACTGACCAATGTACATCATGAGACATGTGCCCCCGGCCCCATTCTCTTGAGTACTCCTTGTAGATCTTGTACACATTTTTCCTGGTAATTCTAGGGCTCAAATTTGGTATCCAAGTTGCCCAAATCTCAAGAGAGTGTAGTCATACCTCGAACCCATCCAGCAACCCGATCTGGTTTGTACCTTGACCCATGTTCGGTCTAGCCCCGATTCAAGGAGTCGTGACACCCTCCCCCACCTAAGCCAAAGTCACCCCCGATGAGGCTAGATGGTACTTGTTGATGATGTCTTCAAACTACTATAGTTCGTCACCATACTCCCAACTTGCTTCTGAGTCTGCCAATCCTCTCCATCGGACTAAGAACTACACCCGCCTACTCTTCTTCCTATCCGCATTGATTTTAGAAACCTTCTTGGTGTAATGAACTCTTATGGCCACTGGAGCTCTCCCACTTTGAGCCTGAGAAGGGTCGATTGTGTCTTCTTTGAATGGCTTTAACAGAGACACATGGAACACCAGATGCACTTTCAGCTTGGAAGGCAGTGACAATCGGTACATAGTCTCTCTAATTTGATGGGTGATGATGAAGGGGCCTTCGTACCTCCTTATGAGTGCTTTGTGGTAGCCTAACTTCAATCTCATGTGATGGTAGAGTTTCGTCAATACCTGATCACCAATCTGAAACTCAGTTGCATGCTGCTTTACGTCAGCCCACTTCTTCATCCATTTGGTCGCCTTCAACAAGTAGATCTGAACCAAATCTGTATCCTCCTTCAGATCCCTCATGAATCTATAGGCAGTTGGGCTACGTCCCACGTAGTCCACTACGATACTCCCTGGAGTGTCTAGTTGCTTCCTTGTTATCACCTCAAATGGTAAATTACCAGTTGACTCCGATCACTGCAAGTTGTAACTGAATTGGGCTTGGTCCAAAAGTCGCACCCAATCCCGTTGGTTGGCATTCACATAGTGCCTCAAATACATCTCCATTAATGCATTTGTTCATTCTATTTGGCCATCAGTCTGAGGGTGGAAAGCTGCGGACATCTTTAGCTCTATTTCGAGTATCCGAAATAACTTAGATCAGAATCTTTCCGTGATGCAAGCATCACGATCAGAAATAATGCTCCGCAATATCTCCTAATATTTCACCACATATATGAAGAACAATCATTCCATGTCCTCCGCATGGCAAGTAGTAGGTGCTGGAATGAAGACTCCATACTTCGAGAAGCGATCCACCACTACCATGACGGAGCTATATCCTTCCACTGGAGGTAACCCGATGATGAAGTCCATGGAGACGCTCTCCCATGGATGCTCTCATGTATGCAATGGCTCCAACAACCCCATGAGCTGCTGATGTTCAACCTTGTCTTGTTGGCATACTAAACAAGTGCGAACATATCTCTCGATGTCATCTCATATATTTGGCCATAATAGCTTTGTTCTATGAGAGCTTGGGTCCGATGCACCCCCTGATGTCCTGTCCATATAGAATCATGTTGCTCTTTTGCAGCACCTCGCACCTCAACCCTCTGCCTGAAGGCGCATAGACACGCTGTCCTAGTGTCAAAATCAGCCCACCTTCGGTCCAAAAATGGCGCACCTTGCCATCCTTGATGAGTTCACCCATGGATGTGGCCCATGGATCCTTCTCCATCTCGGTCTTGACCCTCTCCATTAAGTCACTTGCTGGTCCAGAAGTGGAAGAAACCACAGCCAACTATGCCTTTCTACTTAAGGTGTCAGAAACCAAATTGGTTCGACCTGGCTTATACTCGATGTGAAATCGAATTCAGCGAGAAACTACTACCATCTCGCTTGCTTTGGGGTGAGCATTGGCTGAGTTAGGAAGTAGCTTGTGGCCACGTTGTTCGTGCACACCACAAACTTGGATCCAAGGAGGTAATGGCACCAGGTTCTAAGGCAATGCACAACCGTTGTCATCTCCTTCTCATGAACCGTATATCTGCGCTTGGTGTCGTTCAACTTCCGACTCTCGTAGGCCACTGGGTGTCTTTCCTGCATGAGCACCCCTCCAATGGCAAAATCTGATGCATCGATATGAACTTCGAAAGGAACCAAGAAGTCCAATAGCATGAGGACCAGCTCCTCTATGACCGCCCGCTTGAGATGATCGAACACCTCCTGACATTTATTTGACCACTGCCATGGTCGATCCTTCTTTAACAAATCCGTCAATGGGGCGCATAACTTCGAATATCCCATGATGAACCTCCTATAATAATTTGCCATACCAAAAAAAGAGCGTAAGTGTGTAACACATATAGGTACCTCCCACTCAGCTATGGCTAAAATCTTGGATGGATCTATCATGAGCTTTCCATCCCCAATGACATGCTTGAGGAATGACACCCTCCATTGTGCAAACACGTACTTCTCCTTCCTCACAAAGAGCTGGTGTTACCGTAGGGTGGAGAAGACTTGCCTCAAGTGTGCCACATGCTCGTCCAATGTCTGACTGTAGACAATAATATCATCCAAGTATACTACCATAAATTTATCGATAAAGTCATGGAGTACACGTTGCATCAAAGCACAGAAGGTTGCTGGAGCATTGGTGAGGCCGAAAGGCATGACAAGGTACTCGAAGCTCCCATACCTTATCACACATGCAGTCTTCTCGATGTCCTTCTCTGCCACATGAACTTGATAGTACCCACTACGAACATCCAACTTGGAAAACCACCGTGCCTTACCAAGTTGATCGAATAAATCATCAATCCATAGAATGGGGTACTTGTTCTTCACCGTGAGTTTGTTGAGGGCACTATAGTTGATGCAGAATCTCAACGAATCATCATGCTTCTTTTGAAAAAGTATCGATGCTCCATATGAACTCTTCGAAGGTCGGATGAACCCATCGTCCACCAACTCTGTTAGCTATCTCATCAGCTCCTGGAGTTCAGGTGGGGCCATCCTATATGGTGTTTGAGCTGGTGGATGTGCTCCCTGCACCAAATCAATCTAGTGATCGATTTCTCTTCTTAGTGGCAATCACTTGGATAACTCGGAGGGCATCACATCTTTGATTTTAGTGAGCACACCCTCGATGGGTTCTGGGATCTCTTCTCCCTCCAACCGGACTTCCTCTTGAATGGACACAATGTATGTTGGAAGTCCCCTTCTCAGCCCCTTAGCAAGCTGCATTGCCGATAGAGCTCGCTGTGGAGTCCCTCTAACTTGCTTCTATTGAACCATGCAAGGTCCGCTCGAATTCAGAACTACCACCACATCTGAATCCGCCTTTACCATGGCATGTAGCTCGGTTAGCAAGGACATACCGATGACCACCTCGTAGTCATCAATAGGGGTGACCACCGCTGTCACCCATCTGATCCATGTACCAAATTGGATCTCAACATCCTTGGCTATTCTGCTTGTAGCTACCTCTATGGAGTTGACCGCCTTGAACATGTGCTCATCACGTTCAATCTTCAGGTTGAGCTTCTTCGCCATTGCTAAGTCCACGAAGAAGTCAGTAGCACCTGTATCAATGAGTGCCTGAAAGCTGTGACCATTGATATTGACAGGTATGTAGAGTAGGCCTCGTGGCCCCTTGGCCTTCAGGGAATTGAGATTGAGTGAACCCATCCTTTGGTCGGTCTCTTGCTGCTCCTCCACTGTTATAGATGCGATCTTGCTCCTCAATGGACAATCCTTCATCTTATGCAATCCATTGCAAATATAGCATGAGATAGTGCTGGTACCTTGCACCACCCCTTTGCTGAACTCTCACACATAGTCATGCACATCACCTTTTTGCGTGAGTCATCGTAGTCATGCTCGAGCATCTTCTTTAGCGAACTTGGGAAAGAATTGCTTTTAAAGTTCTATTTGGAACTGTGCCCAAGTGGTGATTGGAACAGCCCCATGCTTCACATCATCAGCCCGACGTCGCCACCAAAGCATCGCCACATCCCTCAAGAACATGGCCGCAGCGCTCACCTTCATGGCTTCACCTCTTACATCGGTAATCTGTAGGTATTGTTCCATAATGAAAAGGAAGTTATCTACCTCCTTTGTGGACCGCTGCCCGTAGAACTTCTGCAGCTTGGCAACATCAAGCTTGTGCAGAGGACGCATAGCCTTACTTGTGACCTCCATTGTCGAGGTAGAAGAGGACCTGCCCATGGTAGTTTTTTCCTTTGAAAGGTCAACCACCTATATTTGGAGAGCCTTCACCGTGGTCCCCAACTTCTTGTTGCACTGCAACACTTCCTCATAGCGCTACTCCATATCAAAGGAAATTTGATTCAGCTGAGCAGCGATCTCACCTCGAAAGGTTGCATCCTTACCCTCGAGGTCCTCCACTCGCCCTTCAACCTCAGCTATTTGGGCCTCGCACTTTCGTAGTGGATTGTCGGTGGATACAATTGAAGATGCAATCCATAGCCCTTGCAAGGAATCATCGACTAGATGCGCTCCACCCAATGTCGTGCCTCCTTCTGAGGCAGGATTGGGATCCAAGGTCAAGGATGATGAATCCCCTGTTCCCACCATGGATGCTGATGTAGAGGTCATCTTCTTCATTTTCGATATTGCTCTGATACCAACTATCAAGTACGAAGGGATCTCAGAGCAAATTTCAACAACGTGCGGCTCGGTCAGCTCTTCATAGGGCTGAAGAGAACAGATCAGCCTCCCTAGCATGGGAACCTAGTCTCTATGACTTAGGCCATGCCCAACAATAATAGAATATAGTGGAATGTGACACGAGGAAATACCATGAAGAAGAAGAAGAAATAAGGGAAAGAGAACTTTTATTAAATAACTGCTCGCTGGTTTATAATAGAAGTTCTCCCGGTCTCTCCATCTCTCATAGATACAAGAAGATCCTTAGATGATCTCTTTCTTTCCTCCGCTCTCTTGATCTGTAACCCTACATTTGAGTGTTCTTTTATGTAGGAACAACCCTAGGTTACAAGTCCCTCACGAACTCAACTCTCTAAGTATAACATAAGGATAAACTCAGAATCCCCATTCCCATAAGATTCTGCACAATCAGATAAAACTGCTAAGTTCATGATCCCAACGAACTCAGATTGCAACGAAACTTAATCCGTTAGATTCAAAATGAAAAATTCTTTAATCTAACACCTTAGGCACTTCGAACTAACTTCTGTGGGGTTCCCAGAATATCGCACAAAGTTGCATGGGTAAACTGCATTTTGTTACATCTCATTGCACTAGCTTCTTTGCTGACCAATGTACATCTCGAGACATGTGCCCCCAACCCCATTCTCTTGAGTACTCCTTGTAGATCTTGTACACATTTCTCTAGATAATTCTAGGGCTCAGATGTGGTCTCCAAGTTGCCCAAATCTTAAGACAGTGTAGTCAGACCTCGAACCCGTCTAGCAACCCGATCTGGTTTGCACCTTGACCCGTGTCTGGTCTAGCCCTGATTTGAGGAGCCAAGACAATCGACCCAAGCTCTTATAGAACATAGCTACTATTGGCCAAATATGCGAGATGACATCGGAGGGTATGTTCGCACTTGTTTAGTATGCCAACAAGACAAGATTGAATATCAGCAGCCCGTGGGGTTGTTGGAGCCATTGCCTACACCAGAGCATCCATGGGAGAGCATCTCCATGGACTTCATCATTAGGTTACCTCTAGTGGAAGGATATAGCTCCATCATGGTAGTGGTGGATCGCTTCTCAAAGTATGGAGTCTTCATTCCACCAGCACCTACTACTTTCCATGCGAAGGACGTGGTGTGGTTGTTCTTCATATATGTGGTGAAATATTAGGGGATACCACGGAGCATTATTTTTGATCGTGATGCTCGCTTCACAGAAAGATTCTGGACTGAGTTATTTTGGATACTCAGAATAGAGCTGAAGATGTCCACGGCTTTCCACCCTCGGACTAATGGCTAAATAGAATGAACAAATGCATTCTTGGAGATGTATTTGAGGCACTATGTGAATGCCAACCAACGAGATTGGGTGCGACTATTGGACCAAGCCCAATTCAGTAACAACTTAGAGCGATCGGATTCGATCGGTAAATCACCATTTGTGATGATAATAGGACAGTAGCCAGACGCTACAGAGAGTATCACAGTGGACTACGTGGAACGTAGCCCAACCACCTACAGGTTCGTGAGGGATCTAAAGGAGGATACAGATTTGGTTCAGGTCTCCTTATTGAAGGCCGACCAAATGGATGAAGAAGTGGGCTGACATAAAGTGGCATGCAGCTAAGTTTCAGATTGGTGATCAGATATTGGTGAAACTCTACCATCACATGAGATTGAATTCAGGCTACTATAAAGCACTCATGAGGAGGTATGAAGGCCCCTTCATCATCACCCATCAAATTGGAGAGACTGCATTCCGATTGTCGCTGCCTTCCAAGCAGAAAGTGCATCCGGTGTTCCACGTGTCTCTATTGAAGCCATTCAAAGAAGACACAACCGACCCTTCTCGGGCTCAAAGCGGGAGAGCTCTAGTGGCCGTAAGAGTTCATTACACCAAGAAGGTTTCTGAAATCAAGATAGATAGGAAGAAGGGCAATCGGGTGTAGTACATAGTCCGATGGAGCGGACTAGCAGACTTAGAAGCGAGTTGGGAGTATGGTGACGAAATATGGCAGTTTGAAGACATCATCAACAAGTACCACCTAGCCTTGTCTGGGATGACTTTGGCTTAGTTGGAGGAGGGTGTCATGGCTCCTCGAATCGGGGCTGGACTGGACATGGGTCAAGGTGCAAACTAGATCGGATCACTGGATGGGTTCGATGTCTAACTACCTCTCTTGAGATTTGGGCACCTTGAAGACCAAATCTAAGCCCTAGAATTATCTAGGAAAATGTGTACAAGATCTACAAGGAGTACTCAAGAGAATTGGGTTGGGGGCATATGTCTCGAGATGTACATTGGTCAGCAAAGAAGCTAGTGTAATGAGGCGTAACAAAATGTAGTTTACCCATGCAACTTTGTGCGACATTTTGGGAACCCCATAGAAGTTGGTTCAAAGTGGGTAAGGCATTATCTTAAAGAATTTTTTGTTACAAATCCAACAGATCAAGTTTCATTGCAATCCGAGTTCGTTTGGATCACGAACATGGTAGTTTTATCTGATTGCGCAGAGTCCTGTGAGAATGGAGATTCTGAGTTTATCCTTATCTTGTACTTAGAGAGTTAAGTTCGTAAGAAACTTGTAACCTGAGGTTGTTCCTATATAAAAGGACACTCAAGGGTGGGGTTATAGATCAAGAGAGAGAAGGAAAGAAAGAGATCATCTAAGGATCCTCTTGTATCAATAAGAGATCGAGAGACCGGAAGAGCTTCTATTGTAAACCAGCGAGTGGTTATTTAATAAAAGTTGTCTTCCCCTTATTTCTTCTTCTTCTTCATGATGTTTTCTGCTGTCGCTTTCTACTATGTTCTATTATTGTTGGACATGGCCTAAGTCATAGAGACTAAATTCCCACACTAGGGAGGCTGATCGATTCTCTTCTGCCCTGTGAAGAGCTGATCGAGCGCACATTGTTGGTATTTGCTCTGAGATCCCTTCGTACGTGACAACTTGATCAAGCCACTAGTATCTTTAAATCTAATTTCTTCAATTAAATTCTTATCATAAGAATTTAATTTGATTTGGGCAGAACCATCTTTTAACCTTGCTTTCTACCTCCTAGCCTTTCCTATCTTTGCTTTCTTTTCTCTTTGTCTGCTTAATTTTTCTTCCTAAACACTTTTCTTAAAGAAGACTTCTTGTCCTTAATAGAACCTTGTCTGGACAAGAGAGGGAAGAAAGAATTTTGGACAATAGAGAACTCTTATAAGAAAGATAGAAGGATTTGATTGCCTTAGATACCCAGTGTGCGCCCCTATTTATAATCTACGTTGGAGTGCCACAACCAATTTCTCATGTCTTTTTCTAGGCATATCTCATGCCCAATCATAGATCTCATACCCCTCAGAAAAATATGCCATGTGGAATTAAGTAGAATTATTTCCAAGAGACACTTCATGCAGAAGGACTCTTTGGAATAATTCTATGTTATTTTCCCAAAGTCATGCGATGCTTCACTTAGGCTGTGTCAAAATTCAAGGGCTTAGACTAGATTTGTAGACCATCTAATGGTCTACAAAGTGGATGCCATCTCTGAATTTTACATGAAGTGGGCGTGGAATGGGTCAAAGTCCCAAGCACCTTGGACTCTTAGTCCAAGAGGCTCCATTCAAAGGGGGACGGCTAGGAGACTTCATTTATCCAAATTTAAAGTAATAAATGGATGCATTTTACTTGTAGAAGGACTTCTTTATGTCACGTATGAAGGGTTCTCAAAGCAAATCCCAACAACATGTGGCTTGGTTAGTTGTTCACCAGGTAGAAGAGAACCGATCAGCCTTCCTAACATAGGAACCTAGTCTCTATGACTTCGACCGCGCCCAACAATAATAGAACACAGCGGAAGGCGACACCAAAAAACATAATGAAGAAGAAGAAGAAATAAGGGGAAGAGAACTTTTATTAAATAACCACTCGCTGGTTTACAATAGAAGCTCTCCCGATCTCTCGATCTCTCATAGATATTAGAGGATCCTTAGATGATCTCTTTCTTTCCCTCCCTCTCTCTCTTTTTGATCTCTAACCACATCCTTGAGTATCCTTTTATATAGGAATAACCTCAGGTTACAAGTCCCTCACGAACTCAACTCTCTAAGTACAAGATAAGGATAAACTCAGAATCCCCGTTCTCGTAGGACTCTATGCAGTCGGATAAAACCGCTAAGTTTGTGATTCAAATGAACTCAGATTGCAATGAAACTTAATCCGTTGGATTTAGAATGAAAAATCCTTTAAGATAATGCCTTACCAACTTTGAACCAACTTTTGTGGTGGAGTTCCCAAAATGTCGGACAAAGTTGCATGGGTAAACAGCATTCTATTACGCCTCATTGCACTAGCTTCTTTGCTAACCAGTGTACATCTCGAGACTTGTGCCCCCAATCCTATTCTCTTGAGTACTCCTTGTAGATCTTGTACACATTTCCTCAGATAATTCTAGGGCTCAGATTTGGTATCCAAGTTACCAAAATCTCAAGAGAGTATAGTCAGACCTTGAACCCATCTAGTGACCTGATCTGGTTTGCACCTTGACCCATGTCCGATCCAACCCTGATTTGAGGAGCCATGACACCCTCCCCCACCTAAGCCAAAGTCGCCCTCAATGAGGCTAGGTGGTGCTTGTTGATGATGTCTTCAAACTGCCATAGTTGAAGGAAAAAATTCTGTTTCCCGATGCAGGTTCGTTCAGATCTAATTGGATCAAAAGGGATATTTCAAAAATTTTTCTCTAAGATCCAAATTAGATCTAAGACTCTCCAAATATAGTCTTATTGATCTGATAAAAGAAAAATAAAATTAAATTAAATCTAATCTAATTGTACCTTTATTTTGGGTAAACCAATTACCCTTTGATGATCCTGATATTTGCCTTAAAGTTCTAGATGTAGCCATGCAAGTGCCTAGCCTCTATCGGTATCCACTCAGGCAAGATCTGAAGATCTTCTCTTTCTCAATCTATCCTCCAAAAATTAGATTTAGATCTGATCTTGAAGGTCTTCAAAATGGCTTTTCAAGATCAGTCGTTGTCTCTTGAAGCAGTGTTGCCTTCTTCCTTTCCTATCGCCTTTTACTTGCTTGGATCGCACCTAACTTATGCCCAAAGCTTCTTGGGCATGGAGAGGAGAGAGAGGACCTAAAGGTGGCATAGAGAATGAGAGAGAGAAGCTTTGTGGCATGGGCAAAGGATAGAAGCTCTTAATTCTAGGCGCAGATAGGGTTTATATAGACCTTGCTGCGCCATGCAGTGCCACATCATCCCGATCATATCATGGCCCTTTGTGCAATCGGATCTAAATCTGATTGGTGAGATGACATCATCTGATCGAATCAGATTAGAGTCACTCAAAAACCTCCTTAGGTGGCACCAAGACTGGTCAAACAGGACTTTTTGGCGCCACCTAGTTTAAACTTTTTAAGCAACCTGGAGTCCCATCTATATGGGACTCCAGGAGTGATCCTCTTGGGGTGCATGCCTTCCTAGGCGTGTGCCCCCTTCCTATCTACTTTCTAGTAGGAGGACAAAGCCCCATGTTCTCTCCTATGGGTGCATGACACATGGGCAGATGTCTTAGTGTCAAAGGTCAACATTTGACCAAAGTCCAAAGACAAAATTTAGCAGGTGATGGAAAATGGCAGGTGTTGTCTCAAATTTATCTCATAAATTAAGACAATCCTTTTCTAGCATGGACAAGCTCCAGTCAGATCAAGTAAAGGTTCATGAGTAAGCCCAAATATATTTGGCTCAGTCGAGACAAATTTTAATGATTATTAAAGGAGAACATTAGGCTCAATAGTGTGCTAGCATGATTTTCTTGAACCTAATTGAATCTTATTCAAGTCAATTAAACTGGGTTAGTCTAATTGATGATATCCAGATTCAAACCCTTATTTTTGTGATCCAATTATGTTCAGTTTTGTATGGTAATAGGATATATCGTGATCTCTATCATCGACATCATTGAAACACCTTTTGATGGATCAGAACTTTTTTGATTCAAACAACTAGCATGATCGATCATCCAAATCATTCTAATTGCTTCCAAAATCCACCAGCGACACCTAGCAACATATGGTGGCAACCCATCAGAACTGAAAGCGAACCTTTCGGTGTAATTACCTATGTGATTAAGTTCCTCTATCATGAGCTCGGATCAGATTAGGGTTAAGATGATCTCGTCAAATCCTAATTTTCATCATATGAAAACCCCAATAGAAACTCTTTCTATTATTTCACTCTGCCATGGCCATGGGCTTATGGACTTGATTCTCATGATTATCATAGGGCTGCTTCTCTTCTACCGAGGTAGATAGATCCCCTATTGGTGCAATCTAATTACTACAATGAACATGCTATAGCCAACATACACCTTAGGGTTTCGAATGGCTAGGAGACTAAGTTATGGTGTAGTCAAACTATTACACCCTAAAGGTGATCTGTCGATGCACCTTAGATCAAAGAACTAGACACACCACTATAGCTTCGAGCCAGTCATCGATGAGAAGGTAGACTTTCTGATGACTGCTCGAGGTGGTCACACTCAGTGCCCTCATTCTCTAATGAGTACCTGTACTCTCGCTGCAGTGTCTCTATACCGTAGACTCAAGACTCATCTATCCTAAAAAAGCGATCGTACACCAACCTTTCAGATCAATCACCATCCTCATGATGATTCTATGGTCGGAAGCATTTTATGAGTTAATAATGAAAATTCATGTCTTAAATTTTCAACTCTTGAAAATATGAACTATCATTACCATTAAGTCAAGGGATGTATCATAGACACTTTCAAATACATACTACGATAGAAAATAATCCATTTTATTATTTATAATCAAAATTATAATTTTGCCCTTAGAAGTGTATTACAAGTGTCAGCCAATCTGGCTGCTAGAGCACACATATCTAACAAGTTTATCACCAAACTTCCAACTAGCTTCTAAGTCTGCTAGTCCTCTCCATCAGACTAAGTACCATACCCGACTGCCTTCTTCCTCTCCACCTTGATTTTAGAAACCTTCTTGGTGTAATGAACTCTTACGGCCATTGGAGCTCTCCCACTTTGAGCCTGAGAAGGGTCGGTTGTGTCTTCTTTGAATGGCTTCAACAGAGACACGTGGAACACCGAATGCACTTCCAGCTTAGAAGGCAACGACAATCGGTATGCAGTCTCTCCAATTTGATGGGTGATGATGAAGGGGCCTTCATACCTCCTCACTAGTGCTTCGTGGTAGCACAACTTCAATCTCATGTGATGGTAGAGTTTCACCAATACCTGATCACCAATCTGAAACTCAGCTGCACACCACTTTATGTTAGCCCACTTCTTCATCCGTTTGGTCGCCTTCAACAAGGACACTTGAACCAAATCTGTATCCTCCAAATCCCTCATGAACCTATAGGTGATTGGGCTACGTCCCACGTAGTCCGCTGCGATACTCCCTGGAATGTCTGATCGCTGCCCTGTTATCACCTCAAATGATGATTTACTGGTCAACTCTGATCGCTGCAAGTTGTAACTGAATTGGGCTTGGTCCAAGTGTTGTACCCAATCCCATTGGTTGGCATTCACATAGTGCCTCAAATACATCTCCGGTAATGCATTTGTTCGTTCTGTTTGGCCATCAATCTAAGGGTGGAAAGCCATGGACATCTTCAGCTCTGCCTGAGTATCAAAAATAACTCGATCCAGAATCTTCTCGTGAAGCGAGCATCACGATCAGAAATAATGCTCCATGGTATCCCTCAATATTTCACCACATATATGAAGAACAACCGCGCCACGTCCTCCACATGGCAAGTAGTAGGTGCTGGAATGAAGACTCTATACTTCGAGAAGCGATCCACCACTACCATGATGGAGCTATACCCTTCCACTGGAGGTAACCCGATGATGAAGTCCATGGAGATGCTCTCCCATGGATGCTCTGGTGTCAACAATGGCTCCAACAACCCCACATGCCGCTGATATTCAACCTTATCTTGTTGGCATACTAAACAAGTGCGAAAATACCCCTCGATGTCATCTCGCATATTTGGCCAATAGTAGCTATGTTCTATGAGAGCTTGGGTCCGATGCACCTCCTGATGTCCTGCTCATAGAATCATGATGCTCTCGTGGCACCTCACGCCTCAGCCTTCCGCCTGAAGGCACATAGACATGCTATCCCTATGCCAAAATCAGCCCACCTTCGGTCCAGGAATAGTGCACCTTACCGTCCTTGATGAGTTCACCCATGGATGTGGCCCATGGATCCTTCTCCATCTTGTTCTTGACACTCTCCATTAAGTCACTTGCTAATCCGAAAGTGGAAGAAATCGCAACCAACTGTGCCTTTCTACTTAAGGCATCAAGAATCAAATTGGTTCGGCCTGACTTATACTCATTGTGGAATTGAATTCAGCAAGAAATATCTCCTATCTCGCTTGCTTTGGGGTGAGCTTTGGCTGGGTTTGGAAGTAGCTTGTGGCCACGTTGTTCGTGCACACCACAAACTAGGATCCGAGGAGGTAATTGCGCCAGGTTCTATGGCAATGCACAGCCGCTATCATCTCCTTCTCATGAACCGAATACCTGCGCTCGGTGTCGTTCAACTTCCAACTCTCGTAGGCCATTGGATTTCCTTCCTACATGAGCACCCCTCCAATGGCAAAATCTGATGCATCGGTATGAACTTCGAAAGGAACCGAGAAGTCCGATCGCATGAGGACCGGCTTCTCTGTGACTGCCTACTTGAGATGATCGAACGCCTCCTGACATTGATCCAACCATCACCATGGTTGACCCTTCTTTAACAGATCCATCAATGGGGCGCATGATGCATGCTAATTTATAGCTATGGCAAGTGCACCAATCGATCAAGTAATAAAATGAATGAGTAGAGTATCATCCCTAGAGGATTGGAAAATAAGTACTGAAAAGCTCTTTCCTATGCTTTATTTAGAAGATCGATTTATGAGAATAAGAAATTAAAGAAAATAAAAAAAATAAAAAAAATAATTAAAAGTTTTTAATTAAATAGAGAGAGTGTAAATTATTAGGGTTTTAAACTCAAGAGCAATGGATTACTAAGGCAATCGGTTCACCAACTCAGTCAATACAATATTCAGATTTTTAGATTAATTTTATTTCATGTGACGGTGGAGTCTCCTAATTTATTCACTATCCTTTGGTCCAGGCATAGCAAAACTATTAATATTTATTAATTATCCTTTGGTCCAGGTGTAATTTAAATAAATATTAATGCATTAGGTTTTGTGAAACCCTCTAATTAAAATACGCTGCGTCCAAAGCGCACTAAAATTCCCGCATGCATATGAATTCTAATTTGATTCATAATACAAGGTATATAATCAAGAAGCATTAACATAGATGTACTTGGTCCGTAACATCTATGTTCATCAGATCAATTAGAAGATGGCCAGTAATCTAAAAGCATTAAGATCAGATTTATATACTCCTCATGAATAAAATTTAAAAATAAATCACACTGAATATTGCATCAAAAGAGTGGCTACACCTTAGCCTTAGTAAAAGAAAATTTAGTTCATGATAACAAGTTCAAAAATAGCAAATAAAATAAAAAGCATAGAGAAATTAGACTGTTTGATTGCTGAAATTGATTGTCTGCTGCTCTTGATGTGGAGAACTTGGCGAAGAATGAAGAGGCTCCTTGATCGATGTCTTGATCGTCGAAAAAAAAATCAAAAACCCTTTTTGATTTTTCTTACAAATCACTCTTCTCTTTCTACCTCTCTCTCTCTCTCTCTCTCTCTCTTTTTCTCTCTCTCTCTCTCTCTCTCCCATCTCTCTCTCTGTCTCTCTCTCTGATTTTTTTTTCACGACAACACTAGAATTTTTTATAGATAAAGAGTTTGATTTCCCCCAAAATCCATCAAAAATTAGGTTTAAGACTCCCAAAACAACTCAAATTAAGATCTGGATAATTCTGCCCGTTAGATGTTGATCAAACGGTCCAAAAACCACTCAAAAACCCCTTAAAATAACCCAGATCAAGTCGGATTTAATGCCAGCCATTGGATCAACCGTTGGATTGAATCTGGGCCATCCGATCGCATAGAAAGAAGGCTTCTGATCTTTAGTTTAACATCGGGATGAATCTCAGCCATTGGATCTCGATCGGGAGCTGCGGATGCCGTCCATCAGCGCCTTCATTTCGACCGTCCGATCGAGTTTCAGTGAAAACCGCCCGTTGGATCAGCCAAAATTCCCAAATTACCCTCCATGGACCATGCGCGAGCCCGGTGTTGCATGGACCGCCGCATTCTTCAGCCAATCAGAGCGCTTTTTCTGATGTGAAATGCCGAAATACCCTTCCAGATGGTCCACCGTGCGCCGCAAAAAATGCTGACGTCATCCTGACGTCAGCGTTGCATCGATTTTTTTTTTTTTTGAAATTCAATTCTGGGCTCGTTTGAAGTCCGTTTTGCCTGAAATTTATTTCATCTGAACCAGAAAAATAAGATCTTCACATTGGTGGCCTTCTTTCCTACATAAGATTAATAAAAGTATCAATTTCTAAAGAAATAGATTAATTTATTTTATAATTTAATACTTTTATTAGTATATTTTTACCACTTATCACACCCCCCAACTTAGTCATTGCTAGTCCCTTAGCAATGTTTTATTTAATACCATGTTTCAATAAGATTATCCATCACAAAGATAAAATCTAGGATTAAAGGTCAAAAAGTTTAGAAAATACTGCTAACTAAGCATTGAGCTTCAGAAGCAAATTTTTCAGTCAATACAATTAAAAACTTTCTTAGAGTACATCAAAGATCTATAGCACTTGTGTTCGTGATGACTAACTTTAGCATTTCAGTATTAAATTAAAAGAACAAAAGTATCTTCTCTTATCACCTATTTTGGTCAATTTTCTATACATTCTCAATTTTATACTCATGAATTAAGGTAGCTTTCACACTGCCTTTTCTTTTTTTTTTTTTTTTTTACTGTGCTGAGCATCCTGGCCTTTCCTTCACCATTTTACGTGAATTTTCACACTTGACCTAGGTGCAGAGACCCAGTTACTAGGCTTTGGGCAATCCACATATACTCTATCTTTTGCACTTTATTTATAGGCAGGTAGCTCTTTCCTTAAATTCAAGTTTCTTTGATTAGAATGTATATTAATTACCAATTTTTAGTGATAATTGAATCCTCAGTTGGCCTTATAATCAATACCTACTTTGCCTTGTTAGTGTGCATGTGCAATTAAAAAGTGCTAATAAGTCTTTTAATGACCTAAGTAGGCTGCTAAAAGTTGACCAACTAATCTACTTCTTTAACTCATTACATTCATTAGCAAATAATTCTATCTTTTATCACTTATCCAGTTTATCTTGCTCAAGATTTTCTTCTTGACACATGATTTTTTTTTTTTTTAACTTATTCTACATTGTCTTAAAGGAGAAAGAAAAATAAAGGGTGCAATAAAGGATAGGAAGGAATACACCTGATTTGGTTCAGTCTGGTTCTTTGGAGCTTTGAAATTTTGCTTGAGTTCTCATTGATTTTTCTGCAAAATTGAAAATACACACCAGAGCAGTAAAAGAGCAACAATAAATTACTAAAAAATAAAAGAAAAGAAAAATGATCAAAACTAAAAAGAAAAGAAACAACCTATCTAGTAGTTCTGATTTATAGTCTTCAGCTTGACTTTCTTTGAGTTCTAAAGTGGATCAATCTGGTGCCACTTCAATTGGAATACTTTCATGTTTGATCGAGTCCTTCTTTCAATTTGACATTGCTCGCTTTTATAGTCTCAAACCTATTTTCTACAGAATTCTCATATAATGGATTGTCAATAATATCAATTAGAAAATAAGTTTGATTATCATCAGTTTGTTTAGTATCTTTGAAAACATTAAAAGTAACTTGTTCATCTTGGACTCTAAGAATTAATTTTTCTTGTTGAACATCTATTAAAGCTCCTCCAGTAGCTAAAAAGGGTCTCCCTAAAATAAGGGGTACATCATAATCTTCTTTCATATCAAGAACAATAAAATCAATAGGAAAAATAAACTTGTTTACCTTTACCAAGACATCCTCCACTATACCTCTTGGATATTTAATGGATCTGTCGGCTAATTGAAGAGTAATAGTGGTAGGCTTTGGTTCTCCTAGACCCAGCTTCCTGAAAATAGAAAAAGGCATGAGATTAATGCTTGCTCCTAAGTCACATAAAACTTTATCAAAACTACAATCACCAATAATGCAGGGGATAGTAAAACTCCCTGGATCTTTTAACTTCTGTGGTAATTTATTTTGAAGTATTGCTGAGCATTCTTCATTCAAATTTATTCTCTCATGCTCCTTCAGCTTTTTCTTATTTGTTAAGATTTCTTTGAGAAACTTGGCATACCTGGGCATTTGAGTAATAGCATCTACAAAAGGAATATTAATATGTAAATTCTTTAAAATTTTGAAAAAGTTAGAAAATTTCTTATCTGGATGCTGTATTTGTCTCTCTGGGAATGGTAGTGGCGGCACGTAGGGCTTCACATTTGGATCAGCAAATCGTATACCTGGAGACCATCCATCTGCTGGTTGTTTTGGTGACTGACGAATTTTAGTTGATGGTTCCTTATTTGTAGTTGGCTCTTCAGTCTCATTCTTCTGATGTGGCTCCTCCAGCTTTGTACCACTTCTTAGGGTGATAGCATTGACTTGCTCCCTTGGATTTGTCTCCGTATTGCTTGGCAAGGATCCCTTGAGGTCTCTCGGAGATTATCTTAGCCATTTGACCTATTTGCATCTCCAAGTTTCGAATTGCTGCTGTTTGGTCCTGCCTAAGTTTGGCTTCCAAATTTTTTATAGTTGCTTCTTGGTTTTGCATAAATTTGACCATCAGCTCTTCCATGTTGGACTTCTTTTCAGGTACTTGGAATCCCGGGGGTGGCTGTTGTGCTGCATTTTGATTGCTCCATGAGAAATTTGGGTGCTGCCTCCACCCTTGATTGTATGTGTTGGAGTAGGGATTGTTTTGTTGCGGCCTGAAAAAATTACCAATATAATTAGCTGTATCAGTTGTTTTAGCAAAAGGATTACCTGTCTGGCAATTGCTCGTATCATGTCCTCCTCCACACAGGTCACAAGTAATGCTCTGAATATGCATAGCTGTTCCCTTTAAGTTGTTGACTTCGGCTCTAAGGGCTGCAATTTCAGCTAGTAAGGTTGGCACGCAATCTACTCCCTGCACAGCTGCTAGTCTTTTTGGCATCATGCGTTCTGTCTGCCATTGATAGCTATTTGATGCCATCTCATCGATCAGATCGAAAGCTTCTTCCTCCATTTTTTCGATTAATGGTTCCTCCTGCTGCTGCATCAATCATAGAACGATTAGTAGGAGATAAACCATTATAGAAAGTTTGTACCTGAAGCCATACGGGTAGTTGATGATGTGGACATCTCCTCAGCAGTTCCTTGAAATGCTCCCAAGCCTCATATAGTGTCTCCATGTCCATCTGCATAAAAGAAGTGATATCGTTGCGCATCTTAGCAGTCTTGGAAGGTGGAAAGTACTTGGCTAAGAATTTTTGGGCTAGGACATCCCAAGTTGTGATAGAACCTGCAGGAAGAGAATGAAGCCAACTCTTAGCTTTGTCCCATAAAGAGAAAGGAAATAACCTTAATCTAATAGCATCATCCGACACCCCATTAATTTTAAAAGTATCACAAAGTTCAAGAAAATTAGAAATATGGGCATTCGGATCATCATGCACGTGTCCACTGAATTGGACAGTTGATTGAATCATCTGGATCATCGTCGATTTTATTTCGAAGTTGTTTGCTCGTACAGGCGGTCTCCTGATGCTCGAAGCTGCATCGGCTACAGATGGTGTGATGTAATCATTTAATGGATGATGTACTGGTCGAATAGCTTCATGCTGTCCTTCAGTCGCCATATCCAATCCTAGATTGATGTCGTTAGGATCTTCAGCTGCCATGTTTCTCTCTTGTTGTAGTCTTCTAATAGTTCCTTTCAATTTCTGGATCTAAAGGTAGTAAGTTACTATGTCCAGTACGTGTCATGCACTAAATTTTTTTTTTTTAAATAATAAAAATTAAAAATAAATTTCTAAAGTAAAGCTAGGATCAAAATTTTAATATTATTTTAGACACAATCCCCGGCAACGGTGCCAAAAACTTGATGCATGCTAATTTATAGCTATGGCAAGTGCACCAGTCGATCAAGTAATAAAGTGAATGAGTAGAGTATCATCCCTAGAGGATTGAAAAATAAGTACTGAAAAGCTCTTTCCTATGCTTTATTTAGAAGATCGATTTATGAGAATAAGAAATTAAAAAAAATAAAAAAATAAAAAATAATTAAAAGTTTTTAATTAAATAGAGAGAGTGTAAATTATTAGGGTTTTAAACTCAAGAGCAATGGATTACTAAGGCAATCGGTTCACCAACTCAGTCAATACAATATTCAGATTTTTAGATTAATTTTATTTCATGTGACGGTGGAGTCTCCTAATTTATTCACTATCCTTTGGTCCAGGCATAGCAAAACTATTAATATTTATTAATTATCCTTTGGTCCAGGTGTAATTTAAATAAATATTAATGCATTAGGTTTTGTGAAACCCTCTAATTAAAATACGCTGCGTCCAAAGCGCACTAAAATTTCTGCATGCATATGAATTCTAATTTGATTCATAATACAAGGTATATAATCAAGAAGCATTAACATAGATGTACTTGGTCCGTAACATCTATGTTCATCAGATCAATTAGAAGATGGCCAGTAATCTAAAAGCATTAAGATCAGATTTATATACTCCTCATGAATAAAATTTAAAAATAAATCACACTGAATATTGCATCAAAAGAGTGGCTACACCTTAGCCTTAGTAAAAGAAAATTTAGTTCATGATAACAAGTTCAAAAATAGCAAATAAAATAAAAAGCATAGAGAAATTAGACTGTTTGATTGCTGAAATTGATTGTCTGCTGCTCTTGATGTGGAGAACTTGGCGAAGATGAAGAGGCTCCTTAATCGATGTCTTGATCGTCGAAAAAAATCAAAAATCCTTTTTGATTTTCTTACAAATCACTCTTCTCTTTCTACCTCTCTCCTCTCTCTTTTCTCTCTCTCTCTTTTCTCCCTCTCTCTCTCTTTCTCCCCGTCTCTCTCTGTCTCTCTCTCTCTGATTTTTTTTTTCACGACAACACTAGAATTTTTTATAGATAAAGAGTTTGATTTTCCCCCAAAATCCATCAAAAATTAGGTTTAAGACTCCCAAAACAACTCAAATTAAGATCTGGATAATTCTGGCCATTAGATGTTGATCAAACGGTCCAAAAACCACTCAAAAATCCCTTAAAATAATCCAGATCAAGTCGGATTTAATGCCAGCCGTTGGATCAACCTTTAGATTTAATCTGGGCCATCCGATCATGTAGAAAGAAGGCTTCTGATCTTTAGTTTAACGTCGGGATGAATCTCAGCCGTTGGATCTCGATCGGGAGCTGCAGATGCCATCCATCAGGCCTTTGTTTCGACCGTCCGATCGAGTTTCAGTGAAAACCGTCTGTTGGATCAGCAAAAATTCCCAAATTACCCTCCATAGACCATGCATGAGCCCGGTGTTGCATGGACCGCCACGTTCTTCAGCCAATCAGAGCACTATTTCTGATGTGAAATGCCCAAAATACCCTCCAGTTGGTCCATCGTGCGCCGCAAAAAATACTTATGTCATTCTGATGTCAGCGTTGCATCGGCGATTTTTTTTTTTTTTTGAAATTTAATTCTGGGCTCGTTTGAAGTCCATTTTGCCTGAAATTTATTTCATCTGAACCAGAAAAATAAGATCTTCACATTGGTTGCCTTCTTTCCTGCATAAGATTAATAAAAGTATTAATTTCTAAAGAAATAGATTAATTTATTTTATAATTTAATATTTTTATTAGTATATTTTTACCACTTATCAGCACATAACTTCGAATATCCCTTGATGAACCTCCTATAATAATTTGCCAAACCAAGAGAAGAGCATAAGTGTGTAACACATATAGGTACCTCCCACTTGGCTATGGCTGAAATCTTAGAGGGATCCATCATGAGCTTTCCATCGCTAATGATGTGCCCAAGGAACGGCACCCTTTGTTGCATAAACACGCACTTCTCCTCCTTCTTCACAAAAATCTTGTGTTGCCATAGGGTGGAGAAGACTTGCCTCAAGTGCGCCACATGCTCATCCAACATCCGGCTGTAGATAATACTATCATCCAAGTATACTACCACTATAGCTTCGAGTCAGTCATCGACGAGAAGGTAGACTTTCTGATGACTGCTCAAGTGGTCACACTCAGTGCCCTCATTTTCTAATGAGTACCTGTACTCTCACTGCGGTGTCTCTATACCGTAGACTTAAGACTCATCTATCCTAAAGAAGCGATCGTATACCAATCTTCTAGATTAATCACCATCCTCATGATGATCCTTTGGTCGGAAGCATTTTATGAGTTAATAATGAAAATTCATGTCTTAAATTTTCAACTCTTGAAAATATGAACTATCATTATCATTAACTCAAGAGATGTATCACAGATACTTTCAAATACACACTGTGATAGAAAATAACTCATTTTATTATTTATAGTCAAAAGTATAATTTTGCTCTTAGAAGTGTATTACAAGTTTCAGCCAATCTGGCTTCTAGAGTACACATATCTAACAAGTTTGTCACCAAACTCCTAACTCACTTCTAAGTCTGCTAGTCCTCCCCATCGAACTAAGTACCACACCCGACTGCCCTTCTTCCTATCCGCCTTGATTTTAGAAACCTTATTGGTGTAATGAACTCTTATGGCCACTAGAGTTCTCCCGCTTTGAGCCTAAGAAGGGTCGGTTGTGTCTTCTTTGAATGGATTCAACACAAAGACACGTGGAACACTGGATGCACTTTCAGCTTGGAAGGCAGCGACAATCGGTATGCAGTCTCTCCAATTTGATGGGTGATGATGAAGGGGCCTTCATACCTCCTCACGAGTGTTTTGTGGTAGCCCAACTTCAATCTTATATGATGGTAGAGTTTCACCAATACCTGATCACCAATCTAAAACTCAGCTGCACGCTGCTTTATGTCAGCCCACTTCTTCATCCGTTTGGTCGCCTTCAATAAGGAGACCTAAACCAAATCTATATCCTCCTTCAAATCCCTCATGAACCTGTAGGTGATTGGGCTACGTCCCACGTAGTCCACTACGATACTACCTGGAGTGTCTGGTTGCTGCCCTGTTATCACCTCAAATGGTGATTTACTGGTTGACTCTGATCACTGTAAGTTATAACTGAATTGGGCTTGGTCTAAGAGTTGAACCCAATCCCGCTGGTTGGCATTCACATAGTGCCTCAAATACATCTCCGGTAATGCATTTGTTCATTCTGTTTGGCCATCAGTCTGAGGGTGGAAAGTCGTGGACATCTTTAGCTCTATTTCGAGTATCCAAAATAACTCAATCTAGAATTTCTTCGTGAAGCGAGCATCATGATCAGAAACAATGCTCTGTGGTATCCCCCAATATTTCACTACAGATATGAAAAACAACCGCAGCACATCCTCCGCATGGCAAGTAGTAGGTGCTGGAATGAAGACTCCATACTTCGAGAAGCGATCCACCACTATCATGATGGAACTATACCCTTCCACGAGAGGTAACCCAATGATGAAGTCCATGGAGACACTCTCCCATGGATGCTCTAGTGTAGGCAATGGCTCCAACAATCCCATGGGCTACTGATGTTCAACCTTGTCTTGTTGGCATACTAAACAAGTGCGAACATACCCCTCGATGTCATCTCGCATATTTGGCCAATAGTAGCTATGTTCTATGAGAGCTTGGGTCCAATGCACCCCCTGATGTCTTGCCCACATAGAATCATGATGCTCTCACAGCTCCTCCCGCCTCAGCCCTCCACCTGAAGGCACATAGACATGCCATCCCAGTATCAAAATCAGCCCACCTTTCGGTCCAAAAATGGTGTGCCTTGCCATCCTTGATGAGTTCACCCATGGATGTGGCCCCATGGATCCTTCTCCATCTCGGATCTTGACCCTCTCCATTAAGTCACTTGCTGGTCCGGAAGTGGAAGAAACCACAGCCAACTGTGCATTTCTACTTAGGGCGTCGGAACCAAATTGATTCGGCCTGGACTTATACTCGATGTAAAAATTGAATTCAATGAGAAATATCTACCATCTCACTTGCTTTGGGGTGAGCTTTGGCTAGGTTTGGAAGTAGCTTATAGCCACGTTGTCCGTGCGCACCACAAACTTAGATCCGAGGAGGTAATGGCGCTAAGGTTCTATAGCATTGCACAATCGCTATCATCTCCTTCTCATGAACCGTATATCTACGCTCGGTGTCATTCAACTTCCAACTCTCGTAGGCCACTGGGTTTCTTTCCTGCATGAGCACCCCTCTAATGGCAAAATCTGATGCATCAGTATGAACTTTGAAAGAAATCGAGAAGTCCGATAGCATGAGGCTTGGCTCCTCTATGACCGCCTGTTGGAGATGATCGAACACCTCCTGACATTGATCTGACCACCGTCATGGTAGATCCTTCTTGAACAAATCCATCAATAGGGCGCATAACTTTGAATATCCCATGATGAACCTCCTATAATAATTTGCCAAACCAAGAAAAGAGCGTAAGTGTGTAACACATACATGTAGAGGTACCTCCCACTCGGCTATGGCTGAAATCTTGGTGGGTTCCATCATGAGCTTTCCATCCCCAATGATGTGCCCGAGGAATGGCACCCTCCGTTGCGTAAACATGCACTTCTCCTTCTTCACAAAGAGCTGGTGTTGCTGTAGGATGGAAAAGACTTGCCTCAAGTGCGCCACATGCTCATCCATCGTCTGGCTATAAATAATAATATCATCCAAGTATACTACCATGAATTTATTGATAAAGTCATGGAGTACGCATTGCATCAAGGCACAGAAGGTTATTGTAGCATTGGTAAGGCCGAAAGGCATGACAAGGTACTCGAAGCTCCCATACCTTATCACACATGCAGTCTTCTCGATGTCCTCCTCTGCCACGCGAACTTGACCCACTCCGAAGATCCAACTTGGAAAACCACCATGCCTTACCAAGTTGATCAAATAAATCATCAATCCATGGAATGGGGTACTTGTTCTTCACCGCGAGTTTGTTGAGGGCACTGTAGTTGATGCAGAATCTCAGCGAACCATCATGCCTCTTCTAAAAAAGTACCGATGCTCCATATGGACTCTTTGAAGGTCGGATGAACCTGCTGTCCACCAACTCTATTAGCTGTCTCTTCAGCTCCTAGAGTTTAGGTGGGGCCATCCTATATGGTGTTTGAGCTGGTGGATGTGCTTCCTGCACCAAATTAATCCGGTGATCGATTTCTCTTCTTGACGGCAATCACTTGGGTAATTCGGAGGGCATCACATCCCCGAATTTAGTGAGAACACCCTCGATGGGTGCTAGGATCTCTTCTTCCTCCAGCAGGTCTTCCTCTTTAATGGATGTAGTTTATGTTGGAAGTCTCCTTCTCAGCCCCTTAGCAAGCTACATTACCAATAGGACTCGCCATGGAGTCCCTCTAACTCACTTCCCTTGAACCATGCAAGGTCTGCTCGAATTCAGAACCACCACAACATCTGATTCCGCCTTTACCATGGCTTGTAGCTGGGTTAGCAAAGACAAACTGATGACCACCTCATAGTCATCGATAGGGGCAACCACCACTGTCATCCGTCCGGTCCATGTACCGAATTGGATCTCAACATCCTTGGCTGTTCCGCTTGTAGCTACCTCTATGGGGTTGACCGCATTGAACATGTGCTCATCATGTTCAATCTTCAGGTTGAGCTTCTTCGTCGTTGCTAAGTCCACGAAGAAGTCAGTGGCATCCATATCAAAGAGTGCTTGGAAGGTGTTACCATTGATATTGATAGGTGCGTAGAGTAGGCCTCTTGGCCTTCAGGGCATTGAGACTGATTGAACCCATCCTTTGATCGGTCTCTTGCTGCTCCTCCATCATCATAGATGCGATCTTGCCCCTCAATGGACAATCCTTCACCTTATGTGGTCCATTGCAAATGTAGCATGTGATAATGTTGGTATCTTGCACCACCCCTTTGCCCTTCGCTTGGGAAGCACCTCTACCTGAGGAGCCTGGATTTGAGCCTTTTCTGCCTCCCTTGTCACCTAATTTCGCCCCCCCACCTTTGCCCTATTTGGATGCCTGGGCTTTGGGAGCCATGGGTTGATTCTTGAACTCAATGAGAGCCTCTGCTTGAGCTATCGCCTCATTCAAACTCTTAACTCCTCTTTGCTGCAACTCCATCTTGGCCCATGGTTTAAGCCCATCAAGGAAGGTGAAGAGTGAGTCCTCCTGACTGAGGTCTGGTACCTCCAACAATAATTCGCTGAACTCTCGCACATATGTACATCACCCTTTTGTGTGAGTCGCCATAGTCATGCTCGAGTATTCATCCTTAGCGAATTCGGGGAAGAATTGCTTTCGAAGTTCAATTTGGAACTGTGCCCAAGTGGTGATTGGAACAGCCCCTCGCTTCATATCGTCAGCTCGACATCGCCACCAAAGCATCACCACATCCCTCAAGAACATGGCCGCCATGCTCACCTTCATGGCCTTCACCCCTTACGTCGATAACCTGTAGGTATTGTTCCATGATGAAAAAGGAAGTTATCTACCTTCCTTTGCGGATCGCTGCCCGTAGAACTCCCACGGCTTGGAAACATCAAGCTTGTGCAGGGGATGCGTAGCCTTACTTATGACCTCCATTGTCGAGGTAGAAGAGGACATGCCCATGGTAGTTTTTTTCCTTTGAAAGGATCAACCACCTGTATTTGGAGAGCCTTCACCATGGTCTCCAACTCCTTGTTGCGCTGCAGCACTTCCTTCGTAGCGCCGCTCCTATATCGAAGAAAATTTGATTCAGCTAAGCAGCAATATCACCTCGAAGGGTTGCATCCTTACCGTCGAGGTCCTCCACTTGCCCTTCAACCTCACCTATTTGGGGCTCATACTTCCATAGTTGATTGTCGATGGAGATAATCGGAGATGCAATCCGTAGCCCTTGCAGAGAATCATCAATTGATACGCTCCAACGATAGCCGTGCCTCCTCCTGAGGTCGGATTGGGATCCAAGGTGGAGGATGATGAATCCTCCATTTCCACCATGGATGCTGATGTAGAGGTCATCTTCTTCATTTTCAGTATCGCTCTAATACCAACTATCACATACGAAGGGATCTCAGAGCAAATCCCAACAACATGCAGCTCGGTCAGCTTTTCATAGGGCAGAAGAGAACCGATCAGCCTCCCTAGCGTGGGAACCTAGTCTCTATGACTTAGGCCATGCCCAACAATAATATAACACAGTGGAATGTGACACCAGAAAACACCATGAAGAAGAAGAAGAAATATGGGGAAGAGAACTTTTATTAAATAACCACTTGCTGGTTTACAATAGAAGCTCTCCCGATCTCTCGATCTCTCACAGATACAAGAGGATCCTTAGATGATCTCTTTCTTTCCCTCTCTTTCTTAATCTCCAACCCCACCCTTGAGTGTCCTTTTATATAAGAACTACCCTAGGTTACAAGTCTCTCACGAACTCAACTCTCTAAGTACAAGATAAGGATAGACTCAGAATCTCCATTGTCACAAGACTCTACGTAGTCAAATAAAACTGCCAAGTTCGTGATCCAAATGAACTCGGATTGCAACGAAACTTGATCCGTTGGATTCAGAATGAAAAATTCATTTAAGATAATGTCTTACCCACTTTGAACTGACTTATGTGGAGTTTCCAGAATGTTGCACAAAATTAAATGGGTAAACTGCATTTTATTATGCCTCATTGCACTAAATTCTTTGCTAACCAATGTACATCTCGAGACATGCCCCCAGCCCCATTCTCTTGAGTACTTCTTGTAGATCTTGTACACATTTCCTCAGATAATTTTAGGGCTTAGATTTGGTCTCTAAGTTGCCCAAATCTCAAGAGAGTATAGTCAAACCTCGAACCCATCCAGCGACCCGATTTGGTTTGCATCTTAACCTATGTCCGGTGCAGCCCCGATTTGAGGAGCCATGATATTTATGCCTCCTTATTATCTGAAGTCCATGCCATATTTTTTACGTGAAAATAAAAGTGGATAAATACAAGAGGGTATGGTGCCAACCAACTTATGCACCAAATAATCCATGCATGTAAATTAATCCTCATGCACCAAGGAGAGAGTCTCTGGCATGTGGGATGCTGATACTAGAAGCTCAATCCCTTGGTCAACTAGCCAAGGGTCTACCCAATTAAGGACCAAATCTGATTTGGCTTAAATTAGATCTAATTAGCCCAAATCAGAACCCAATTCGAATCCAATTCGAATCTAGATGCTAGGGTTTGCAACTTATGCTAATATGTTCAACTTGTAAACATGATCTAATCTAATTAGATCTTTGATCAATTTTTTTTATGTATGATCCATTGGATTTCACATCTAGCCAGTAGTGGATCTGGATGTGATTTGACCTAATTTGGTTAGAACTCAACCAAACCGATTTAGGTCAAACTATGCTGACTCAATTTGATCAACTAGAACTCTTTCTAATAGATGATCA
>QRFJ01002195.1:184960-206492 GCA_006176705.1 Cocos nucifera | reverse complement strand
GAGTTGGATCACAAGAGGTCTATAATAAGACCCTGCGCCCAACCCTAATCCTAAGTGAATTAATAGAGATTTCCCACGCCCCAAGGCTGCCTCTCCCCTCCTTCTCCATGCCATAGTCTCTTCTCCCCTTGCTCTCCACGTCCAAAAGTGTTTTGGACTTAGTTTGGTGCAATTCAGATCAAGAAAGGCGATCAAAAGCAAGAAGGCTGCGCTGCTGCAAAAGGAACGACTGAGATCTTCAAAAGAGTTTTGAAGACCTCCAGATCAGATCCAGATCTGATTTTTGGAGGTATGATAGAGAAGAAGAGGATCTCCAGATCCAACCCGAGTGGATACCGGTAGAGGCCAGGCGCTTGCGTGGCTAAGATCCAGAACCTTCCGCTGCAATCAGGATCATCTACAGGGTAATAGGATTATCCAATTCAGGTAAATTGAATTTGATTTAATTTATCTTGTTTTATTTTATAATAAGAATCAGATCTGAAACATATCAAGATCTGATTGAGATCAAGAGAAAAGTTTTGAAATATATCTCTTGATCTAATCAGATCTGGACGAACCTGGATCGAGAAATCAGGATTTCCCTTCATGTTAAAGCCTGAAGTGGACTACCATGGGTTATTAGGGTTACTTCAAAACTTTGAGAAGGATCACCAACTCCATAAGGAGTCGATGAACTTAGTGGGAGGTTCGTCTTCTCATTCTCGATCCTTTGGAAAAGGAAAGAAGAATAAGAAGAAGAAAGCCAAGAAGGTGCATGTTCATGCTAGGATACTTGTGCAGACTCAAACCCCAAAGACCTAGCCCGATAAGAGTCAAGCCGAATGCTTCTTTTGCAAGAAGCGGAAGCACTGAAAAAGGAACTATCCTCAGTACATTACCTTCCTAGACCCGAATAGGTAGAGAAAGAAGCAAGCTGTTGCTGGGTAAGATATTTATATGATAACTTCTTATAATTTCTCTATTTATAATATTATTAACTGGATATTGGATACCGATAGCCCTTACCATATTTGTAATTCGTTGCAGGGATTACAGGTCAGTAGAAGATTCGAGCAAGATGAGAGATTCCTGAATGTTGGAGATGGAAGACCAGTTTCAATTCTAGCTTTAGAAATTTTGAAACTTATATTTGAATCTCATACCGTTGTTTTTAGTGATTGTCATTTCTATCCTAGTTTCTTTTTAAATATCATTTCTGTAGACCTTTTGACTATGAACAATTATGAAATTTTAATAAAGAAACAAGTTTGTAATGTCATTATGAATGGTGTTACTGCTTTCTGTAGATAATTGAATAATGGTGTATATATGTTATCACAATCTGTTAATGTAGTCTATTCTACTGGCAAGCATCCTAGATTAGATAGTATATCAGATATCTACTTATGGCACTGTAGGCTAGGTCATATAAACAAGAACAGGATAAACAGGTTAACTTAGGAGGGAATCCTCAAAGTTAATGATTGTGAATCATTTTCAATCTATGAGTCCTGTCTTCTTGGTAAAATAACCAAGTCACCTTTCATTGAAAAATGTGAGAGAGCCAATGAGCTCTTAGGTCTAGTACATACTGATGTATGTGAACCAATGAGCATAAGTACCCGAGGTGGATATGTCTACTTCATCACTTTCACAGATGATGTATCCAAATATGGATATGTCTATCTAATGAAACATAAGTCGGATTCTTTTGAAATGTTCAAACGATTCCGAAGTGAAGTAGAAAAATAAACTGAAAAGAGTATTAAAACTCTTCGATCTAACCGAGGAGGAGAATACCTTTCTGGTGAGTTTCTCACATATCTAGGAAAGAATGGAATTCTCTGCCAATGGACTCCTCCTAAAATACCATAGCATAATGGTGTGTCTGAAAGGAGGAATCAGACTCTATTAGACATGGTCCAATCCATGATGGGATTTGCTAGCTTGTCGATATTCTTCTAGGGATATGCACTCGAATCGACTTGTTAACTATTAAATAGGGTTTCATATAAGTCTGTAGTTAAAACCCCATATGAGATATGGATAGGGCGTAAGCCAGCACTTTCATACCTTAGGGTTTGGGGGTGCTCGGCTTATGTCAAACGATTAGTTACAAACAAACTTGGACCTAGATCTGATAAGTGTACATTCATAGGATACCCAAAAAAGACTAAAGGATACTATTTCTACCATGCTGATGAACAAAAGGTGTTCGTCAGCCTTAGGGTAATCATTTTAAAAAAGGAGTTCCTTGATGAAGAAACTGTTGCCTCTAAGGTTGAACTTGATGAAGTTCAACAGGTAGAAAGTCCGACACATAATGTTGAACCTAAGTCAGATTTGATCAGATCAGATTTGAAGCCTAGTGAACCCGCACCACTAAGGCAATTCAGTAGAGTACCCCGCCATCCAGATAGATACTATGGATTCTTGGTCCAGGATGGTGATCCCATCAAACTCGAAGAGAATGATGAGGATCCAATCACTTATATGGATGTGATGCAGAGATTCGATTTTGAGAAATGGCTAGAAGCCATGAGATCCAAAATGAATTCCATGAAGGTCAATGATGTATGGATATTAGTTGACCCACCTGAAGGAATTAAATCCATTGGGTGCAAAGGGTCTTCAAAAGAAAGAGGGGCGCAAACGGAAAGGTAGAGATCTATAAAGCCCATCTGATTGTCAAGGGATATCATCAACATTATGGTATTGACTATGATGAGATGTTTTCTCCTATGGCAATGCTCAAGTCTATTCGGATCATGCTTGCCATTACTGCCCATCTGGACTATAAGATCTGATAAATGGATATGAAAATAACTTTCCTAAATGGAGTGCTGACCGAAGAGGTGTATATGATACAACCTGAAGGATTCATATCCACAGATGAGTCCAAGGTGTGCAAGCTTCAGAGATCCATTTATGAATTGAAGTAGGTATCTCAGAGTTGGAACATGTGTTTTGATAAAATGATCAAAATATATGGCTTCATTAAGAATGGAGAAGAAACTGCATTTATAGATAAACAAATGGTCCAGCAGTGGTATTCCTTATTTTGTACGTGGACGATATTCTTTTAATCAAAAATGACATCCCCGCACTATAAGGAATAAAAGTCTGGTTGTCATCACAGTTCTCTATAAAGGACCTGGGTGAAGCATCCTACATCCTAGGAATGAAGATCTATAGGGATAGATCTACAAGAATGCTTGGTATATCCCAATCCACGTACATAAAAACTATGCTGAAGAGGTTCAGTATGGAGAATTCCAAAAAGGACTATCTTTCGATAGGCTAAGAAATTTTTCTCTCTAAAAAGAATTATCCGACAACTCCTGAAGAGAGAGCGTATGAATAGAATTTCATATGCTTCAGTAGTAGAATCTATTATGTATGCAATGACATGTATGAGATCAGACGTGACATACTCACTAGGAGTAGTGAGTAGATACCAGTCTAATCCTGGAGAAAATCACTAGAAGGTGGATAAAACCATCCTTAAGTATTTGAGAAATACTAAGGACCTATGGTTGGTTTATGGTGAGTCAAATCTGAAGCTTGTGGAATTTATAGACTCTAGCTTTCAATCTGATCATGATGATAGTAAAAGTGTGTCAGGTATATCTTTACTCTAAATGGACGAGGCATCAGCTAAAAAAATTCTAAGCAGCATATAATGGCTGACTCTATTTGCAAAGCAGAGTACATGGTAGCATCAGATGCAGTAAAGGAGGATGTGTGGCTGAGGAAGTTCATCACCGAGGTCGGAGTAGCATCTTCCATTGATGGTCCAGTCTTATTTTACTGTGATAACACTGGCGCCATAGCTTAAGCAAAAGAATCAAAGACGCACCTGTGAACAAAGCACATTTGTGCTGCTTCATTTGGTTTGTGAGATTATGGATCGTGGTAACGTCAACCTTCAAAAGATCGATGGAAAGGAGAACCTAGCCGACCCCTTCACTAAATCCCTGGCAATCAAGGAGTTCGACAATCATAAGTCAAAGATGGGTATTAGATACTGTACTGAGTGGCTCTAGGATAAGTGAGAGTTGTTGGAAATTATGTCCCAAAGCCAATCATCAGCTTGTTGATGGTTGAGATATTGTAATTAATTTATTAATTAATGAAAAATATTTTGGTATCTTTTTTTATCATAAGTTTAAATCTTCTAATGAACTCTATTGTTGTGATGAAGTCCTTAGGACTATTTAGTTTCGATAAAGAGAGGATTTATCGATTAGTCCTTAAATTTATTCACGATCAAATAATAAGCTGTTAATTAGGATGACAGCATCTATCGAGCATAGGTCGCTATATGCCATATAGGTTGGTTGTCCTCTTAACCAAGGTGTGTGGAGACACTGGTATGCATACAGATGAGATGTATGGATACATCGTCATTGAATGTGATCAACTCCAGAGCATTCTACTATCGAGAGTGTCTCTAATGGGATATAGGTATAAGTATCCCTTAGACCTGAGATCACCTCGGTGACTTGCAAACAACTCATTATGCTTTGGTATCAGACTAACTAAATTTCTAATTCAACAATGGAAGGCTTCTGAGCACAGTCAAGTACTTACGAAGTCAGAGTGTAATCAAGATTGAATTGACCACTCCAAAAGTTGGAGAAGAATGTATTACTGTATTTCAATATAGCAAAACCTTGGTCGGGATAATCCATCAAATGGATTTGGTATTTTGAAATACACTATGGATAATCTTATCAGAGTTGACTATTGAACTCTGATGTGTCCTATGAGCATTGTGGTCAAGGGGATGAATTATATGGAAATTATATCCGCATGGATTCTAAGGATAGTGTTCTACACCTTTGACCTATCCGACCGTCGGGTATCATTGCCAGATGGTCACTTTAATCGGTATGAAAATTTATTCTTATGCTACTGACTTAGGTTCGGACATATGAGGTCACACACATTAGAGCTCATGATCTGATCGAATGGTTGATCAACGATTAAAAATCATTCTAGGGTTAAACAATTAATACGATTGGTGTTTAACCTAGTACAAGTGTTGCAGGAGGATCGATTAGCAATTGAATTGCTAATTGGCTTAATTTGATTAAGCCAATAGATTGAGATTAAGTATAATTAAATATGATTTAATTAGATTTGATTTGGGCTTGATTGGATCAAGTCCAATTGGTTTATTGGATAAGTTAAGTGCAAGAAAGAACTAGTCCTAGTCTAACTAGGACTCGGATTAACCCAATTTTTTAATTTAATTAGAAAATAAATTAGAATTAAATATAATTTAATATGATTTAATCAAGTCCTTAAATAAGTTAGGGCCTTGTTTAATTGGGTTGGTTTAATCTTGATTTTATTTTGTTAAAAGATCTTGTTTGACTAAGTCAAAATTGGAGTCCTAGTGTGACTAAGACTCCCTATCTTCTTGCACCACCCTGGTCCCAACGCCCCCCATACCTATTTTTTAAGTATTTTTTATGGAAAATCCTTTTCTTCCTAATTTTTACATCCCCTCTCTCCCTCCAAGTCATATTTGGAAGTTAGGTGGAAGACCAAGTCAAAGGAGGAATTGGTTTTGCTTAGGATTCTATGAGATAGAATCCTTATTGACCAAAACATCTTCCCTTGAGTACTTCCCCCTCTTTTAATTAATTATTCTCTTATTTCATGAAAATAATCTCCTTTTTTGTGCACTCTCTCTTGCTGGTCAATGCCAAAAATTGTGGAGGAGGTGTCCAAGAGTTGGGCGCCCCAACAACTTCCCATGTTTGGATATTCCTAGTCTAGAAATTTGACCTAACTTGGACTCTTCTTTTTTCTTATTTATTGGATGAATTTTATTCTAATTTTTTTATGAAATATAGACCTTTAGGAGAGATTTATGGTGTGCAAAAATTATAGAAAGAGGATCCTTGGGCATTGGGGTTCCATAGGCACCAAACTAGGTGTCTAGGTGAGAGAAAAGAGAAGAAGAAGAGGGTCTTCTTCTAGGACTGTTTTATTTTCAATCTCTTCTTCTTTATTTTGAGTTTTTTTTAAAAAGGTCTCAGATCAGCAAACTCTAATCTTTCTTCTTATATTTTGGAGAGTCCAAATTTTGAAAAAAGGATCATCGGATTGACCGTCGAAGAAGGATCGGCACAATACTAGCATGCTGTGTTGATTTTCTACATCGGACTTCAGATCATAGATCATAGGCTCATGTGAATGACTTCTAGAGGCCGAATATGTGTGCGGCTCGTGACTTCATCCTCAAGCTCGGATCAGCAAGTTAGAATGTCCAACTTACTCAGGTAATCGATCTGATCTATTAACTTCATACCTGTATTTGATGTAGTGTAGATCTAAGTTGATTTGATCAACCTTTTATTTTCTTATTTAATTTTAATTTTTGATTTAATATTATACCTTAATCATATAATAGATCTGATATCTAGATATTTATATTAGTATTTAAATAAATTTTAGATTTATTTAAGTCTTCCACTACAAGATCTTGAAAAAATTTCAAGATCTACCTATGAAATCCTAGATCTGGTTCCTTCACTAACAAGGTTGTTGGGGCACAAAAAGACCATTGAGAGGGCCTCTCCTCATTATCTACTGTTTAAAAATTAGAAACCTTCAATCTCTCATAAGGATCTTCATCTATGATAGGATGAGGTCCACCTCCTATTTCTGACGTGGTTGGCTATTATCCTTGTTAGAACGAGATTCATCTTTTATTTCTAACAAGATTATCAGGATGCAAAAGGACCGTTGAAAGGGCCTCTCCCCATTACCTCCTATTTAAGAATCGAAGGCCTTCAATCCCTCATAAGGATCATTATCCACATCAAGATGAGATCCATCTCTTATTTTTGATGTGGTTGGCTAGTATTCTTATTAGTACGACGTTCACCTCCTATTGCTAATAAGGTTACCGAGGTGCAAAAGAATCATTGAGAGGATCTCTCCCCGTTACCTCTTGTTTAAGAACTGGAGGCCTTCAATCTCATATAAGGATCTTCATCCACATCAGAATGAGATCCACCTCCTATTTTCAATGTGTTGGCTATTACTCTTGTTAGGACGAGGTTCACCTCCTGTTCCTAATAAGATTGCCGTAGTGCAAAAGGGCCATTGATAGAGCCTCTCCTTATTACCTCCTATTTAGGAATCGAAGGTCTTCACCCTCATTAAGATGAAGTTAACCTCCTATTTAAGAATCAGAGGCCTTCTACTTCATTTAAGAATGAAATTCGGTTGGATTATTCCTTGCCATCACACAATTTGAACCAAAATGAGAATGTTACAATAAGAAAATTTTATTGAAGTGAGGTTATTGATAATACATTAGTAAATTTTCTGAATTTTAGGACCGCGAAAGTATAGCTCCTTCAAGCTTCTTCAAGTAGTAGATCCTCGATTGAATGATTTTCACAATCTCATAGGGGCCTTCCCAGTTTGAAGCAAGCTTGTCTTGATTTTATAACTGAGAGATGTCTGCTCTTTACAGAACCAAATCTCCGACCTTAAAGATTTTACTCTTGACTTTGAAATTATAATATCAAGCCACTTTTTGTCGGTAAGTTGCCATCCAAATTTGGACTTTCTTCCATTTTTTCTCTAATAGATCAAGATTTGCCCTAAGATCTTGTGAACTATTCTGTTCATTGAAGCCTTCAACTCGAGCTGAGAAAAGTTCAAGTTCAACTGGTATGACTACCTCAGTCTCAAAAGCCAAAGCAAATGAAGTTTCCCTAATTGGCAATCTCTGGATGGTTCTATAAGCCCAATAGAGTTCATCCACCCATGTTTCATTTGCTCACTCGAGTTTGGCCTTTATTTCTTATAGCAAAGTTCTATTACTCACTTCAGCTTTATCATTTGCCTGAGGGTGTGCTATAGATGTAAAATGATAGAAAATATTTAGATCTTCATAGAATTTAGTGAATTTTGCCCCTACGAACTTGCGTCCATTATCAGTAATCAAAGTCCAACGTAGGCTGAATCTGCATACTATCGACTTCCAGATGAAGTCTCATATTTTAGCTTTAGTAATCTTTTCTAGGGGTTTGGTCTCAATCCATTTGGTGAAGTAATCTACTGCAACCAAGAAAAATTTTTGCTGTCTAGATGCCATAGAAAAGTGCCCAAGTATGTCCATCCCCCACTATGCAAACTATTAGATATGAGCACCCTAGAAGCCAGATTGGCTGATACTTATAATACACTTCTAAGGGCAAAATTATAATTTTAACTATTAATAATAAAGTGGGTTATTTTCTATCACATAAGTGTATTTAGTGTCTGTGATACATCCCTTGAGTTAGTGGCAATGATAATTCATATTTTCAAGAGTTGAAAATTTAAGACATGAATTTTTATTTATTAACTCATAAAATGCTTCTGATCATAGAATCATCATGAGGATGGTGATTGATCTGGAAGGTTAGTATACAATTACTTCTTTATAGTAGATGAGTCTTAAGTCTACGGTATAGAGACACCGAAGCGAGAGTATAGGTATTCGTTAGAGAGCGAGGGCATTGAGCATGACCACCTTGAGTAGTCATAAGGAAGTCTACCTTCTCATCGATGACTGACTCGATGCTGCAGTGGTGTGTCTAGTTCTTTGACCTGAGATGCATCGACAGTTCACCTTAAGGGTGTTATAGTTTGACTACACCATGACTCGATCTCCTAGCCATTCGAAACTCTGAGGTGTATGTTGGCTATAGCATGTCCATTGTAGGAATTGGATTGCACCAAGATGGAATCTATCTACCTCGGTGGATGAGGAGCAGTCCTATGATGATCATAAGAATCAAGTCCATAAGCCCATGACCATGGCAAAGAGTGTGAAATAATAGAAAGAGTTTCTATTAAAGTTTTCACATCGGACTTGAATCGAATGATTAAATCAAATGATAGAAATTAGGGTTTGACGAGTTCACCTTAACCCTAATCTAATCGGGGCTCAAGATAAAAGAACTTAATCACACAAGTAGCTGCATCGAGAGGTTCATTTTTAGTTTTGATGAGTTGCCACCATATGTCACTGGTGGATTTTGGGAGCAACTAGAATGATTTTGATGATCGATCATTCTAGTTGTCTGAATCAGAAAGTTCTGATCCATCGAAAGGAGTTTCGATGATGTTGATGATGGAGATCATGACATATCCCATTACCATACAGAACTAAACCTAACTGGGTCACACAAATAAGGGTTTGGATTTGGATATCATCAATTAGACTAATCCAGTTCAATTGATTTGAATAAGATTCAATTAGGTTCAAGAAAATTGTGCTAGCACACGATTAAGCCTAACATTCTCCTTTTTCTATCTTAAATGTTGTCTCGACTGAGCCAAATGAGTTTGTGCTTACTCAAGTACCTTTACCTGATTTGACTGGAGCTTGTCCAAGTTAAAAAGGGGTTGTCTTAATTTATGAGATAAATTTGAGACAATACCTATAATTTTTCGTCATCTGCTAATTCTTGTACTTTGACTTGGTCAAACATTGACCTTTGACCCTTGGACATCTGCCCATGTGTCACGCACTTATTGGAGAGCAGATAGGGGCTTGTCCCATCTCTAGAAATTGGAAAGAAAGGAGACACATGCCTAGGATGGCGTGCACCCATGGATAGGGATGTTGGAGTCCCATATAGATGGGACTCCAGGTTACTTGTTGGATTCAAACTAGGTGACCCTCACCTATAGACTTTGACAGTCTTAGGCGCTACCTTAGGATAAATCCATGGGTCTCTCATCCCACCAATCAGATTTAGATCTGATTGAACGAAGTAACACGATCGGCCGGGGTGATGTAGCACTACATGGCGCAGTAGAGTCTATAAATAGACCCTGTCTGCGCCCACTTTTATCATAACTTCTCATCTAAGCCACGCCCCAAGGCTATCTCTCTCCCTTCTCCATGCCACCATCTGCCCCTCTCCCTCCTCTCCATGCCCAAGAAAGTTGGGTTCTTCTAATTAGTGCGAGTCAAGCAAGAAAGGCTGACGAAAAAGGAAGAAGGCAGCACTGCTGCAGAGACGACGGGTGATCTTCAGAAGAAGTTTCAAAGATCCTCCAAATCAGATATAGATTTAAGTTTGGAGAAAAAAAGAGAAGAAAAAGATCTCTAGATCCAGTCTAAGTGGATACTGGTAGAGGTCAGACGCTTGCGTGGCTAGATCCAGAACCTCAGAGCTTCCGCAGGATCATCAATGGATAATTAGATTACCAAAAATCAAGGTAAAAATTAATTTAGAATTAATTTAGTTTTATTTCCTTAACTATCAATTTATAAATCAGATCTAAAAAAGTATCAGATTTGATCTAGATATGAGAGAAAAATTTTTGAAATATGCCTCTCGATCCAATCAGATCTGAACAAACCTGATCCGAGAAATCAAGATTTTTCTTTCAACTGGTATCAGAGCTAGGTTCTTATAAATTTTTTTTTTAGATCTAATTTAATCTAATTAATTAGTAATTTCATATATCACATGAGATGTGATTAAATTTAAAATTAAAAAATTAAAAAATTAAAATAAATTAATTTAGATCTAATATGTATGAGATACATAACTAGACTAGGAATAGAATTGTTCTATGTGTAGTCTAGTTTGATCATAATTTTTATTTGATTAAAAATAATTTTTAGATCTATTTATTTTTTATTTTTTAATATTATAAATATTATAATCAGATCTAAAAATAAAAAATAAAATAAAATTAATTATTCATATGAGATATAATAGTTGCATGTTTAGACTAGTTGTAGAATAGTTCTGCAAATAAGTCTAGATTAAATTTTATTTGATACAGTCGAATTTAAATTTAATTTTTTAAATGATTATGAGATAATTTAGATTTGAAAAATATGCATGCATGATATATATGATATATACAAAACATGTTTTAATTAGATCTATTTTTTATATGAGATATATGCTTAGATCTAATTTATTTTTGTAGACTAGTTGTATTTTTGATTAAAGCATTCGCCTTCGCTGTCCGATCATAAAAATAAAGTAGGGGTTAAAGATCCTCTCCTCCCATTCAATAGGGTGTTTTTATGATATGTAGGGGTGCTGCACGTTCGTCCTTAATCAGAAATTGAAAATTTACTTTCTGCAAAATTCTAAATCCTGAAACCCTAGGATCTTTTCACATGTTTTGTTTAAGAACCCTGACTTAATTAAAAATTAAGTTTATGAAATATCAATTAGATCTAAAATTGAGAATTTCAGATTTAAGACATATTCATAAAATTAGGTTCAGGTTTGGGTAGCTCAATTAGGTCTAGTGGTTGATCAAACCGAATCAAGAGTCGGTTAGATGGGATCAACAATGCTTAAATTGACCAGCCTAATAGGATTAAGTCTGGGTCAAGATCGAGTCGCATGAGTGATCGATCAAGTTAAGACCTAATTAGGCTCAGTAGTTAGAGTCTGGATTGTAGGCTAACCCGATTGGTTCTATCTCAACAATTTGGTGTCTAAGGTAAGCCTGGCAAATACGACCGACTAATTTTTAATTGGGAGCTACTCGACTCGAATGCATTCTTGTCGAATTAATGGCATATCCCTTCCACTAGTCTCACTTGCCTAGCCATGTTTGTTGACTCAGTTCTAATCCAAGGTGGTCAATAATCCAAGCTAACCCATGCCACTAGGTTAGTCATAATAGTTATGATAATGTCAAGTCTAGTTTAATGAGACCTAAATCAAATCTCCCTAGGAAAAGATTAAGTCACAGTCTTCCACCATTGTAGATGTGCTGGCCCTTCTCGGGATTGATTGTTCTCAGCTGGATATAGTGGCTCAATTGCATCGAAAAGATACAACCATGTCTATTAGGCATCGGATGCTACGGGCTGGAGGATGAATTGGGCTCAATATTTTAGATACGGTGAGAGACCCAATTAGAAATCCAATCTATGCAAATAGTGGATCTGACTTAACTAAGGAGTGGATCAATATTCCGAACATGGTGAGATTCATGAATTAGAGACCAAGTTTGGGTGCATCATAATTAGAGAATCATTGAACAAGAGTTGTTCACTCATTGGCTAACCCATCACTAATAACTATTAGGTGAGGTGATGAGTCAGTTGATGGGACCGCACCATCCACTAGAAATCAGTAATCGTGGAGATTTTTGCATCTCTACAAAGGAAGTGTAGAGATTCGAGAAAATAGTGAGAGCTAATTTATTTTAAAATAAAATTTTTAAATAAATTGGTTAAGTCTTAATTACAACATCTAATTAGAAACTTTGACTCTCTATAGGAAGATGTCTGCAACCAACCCACTAGCACGAATCCTGGACACCCATAGACTGATTGGATCAAATTACAAGGATTGGCTCTGAAACTTTAAAATCATTTTGAATTTTGAGAAGTTAACTCATATATTGGACCAGGACCCTCCCACCTTATCAGCCCGTCCATCTGCTGAACAGAGAGCATCTCTGGATAAGTAGACTGATGAAGATAATAAGGCCAGATACTATATGTTGGGCTTAATGTCTGATGAGCTTCAGCGCTAACATGAAGATATCAGGACTGCTCATCAAATGTTGGCTTACCTACAGGAGATGTTTGGTGAATAAAATTACGCAGCCAAGTATCAAGTCACTAAACGACTATTCAAGGCTAAGATGAGCGATGGGCAGTTAGTCTAAGATCATTGTCTGATAATGATCAAGGACTTGGAAGAGCTTGAGAAGCTCGAAGTAAGGCTGGACTTGGATTTGTAGAATGACATAATTCTACAATCCTTGACTAATGCGTATGGGCAGTTCATTATGAACTACCATATGCATAAACTTTAAAACTCCTTGGCCGAACTTATGAACATGCTGGTTACTACTGAGCTTTCCATGAAAGGTTCTAAAGATTCAGTGCTTGCTATGAAACGGACTTCTTCCAAGAGAAAGTCTTTTGGAAAGAAGAAGTCTATGAAAAAGCAAAAGATGGAAGGAGGAAAGAAGAAAAAGACAAAGCTGAAGAATGCCGCTGACAAAGAAAAGTATTTCCATTGTAATAACAATGGCCACTGGAAGCGAAACTGCCCTACATACCTAGCCACCCTAAAGAAGAAGGAGGCAGGTCCTTCTGGAGGTATGCTCCTTATTGAGTCTAACCTTATGGTTTCTTCTACATCCAGTTGGATGCTTGACTCTGGTTCTAGTGCTCACTTGTGCACTTTTATGCAGGATCTTGAGGATAGCAGGAGGCTGAGGGATGGTGAGATGATCCTATGCATCGAAAATGGAGCAAAAATTACTGCCATGGCCGTGGGAACATACCCTCTTCGACTACCATCTGGTTTAGACTTAGTATTAAAAGACTGTTATTATGTGCCTGCAGCAAGCAGGAATTTGATTTCTATTTCTTGCCTTGCATTAGAAGGCTAGTAATTAGTTTTCTTAAGGACCATTATAACATTCTTTATGAAAGAAATAAAATTGCAAATGGTTTTCTTATTAACGGTCTTTATCAATTACATGTTGATGTATCTATTTTTAACTTTGAGCAAAATATGAATACCATAAAATCAAAACGTCCTAGGGATAGTCCTAATGATAGGTATCTATAGCACCTAAGATTAGGTCATATAGCAAAAGATAGGATTAACAAATTGAAAAAAATTGGACTATTGAGTCCATTGACTTTCGAGTCATATCCAATTTGTGAATCCTATCTTCATGGCAAAATGACCAAGCTCCCTTTTGTAGGACATGGGGAAAGGGCCACAGATCTTCTTGCCCTAGTACATACGATGTGTGTGGCCCATTTGATGTGTGACTAGAGGCAACTTAGTCTACTTCATAACCTTTATCGATATGGTTATGTGTATCTTATGAGACACAAGTCTGAAACTTTTGAAAAGTTCAAAGAATTCAGACATGAAGTAGAAAAGCAAACTGGAAAACCCATTAAGATTCTTCGATCAGATTGAGGAGGTGAATACCTTAGTCAAAAATTCCTGAACTATCTCAAGAAAAATGGTATAATCTCTAAATGGACTCCACCAAGAACACATCAACTCAACAGGATTTCAGAATGGAGGAATTGAACCCTATTAGATATGGTCCGATCCATGATGAGCTTCACAGACCTTCCTGATTTTCCTTGGGGATATTGTTTGTTAACTATAATTTACCTACTGAATAGGGTTCTGATAAGTATAATAAATTCACCAATAAAAGTATTAATTTATCAATTAATTTATATTAATTTTTAATAATTAATAATCAATTTATATATAATTTTTGAAAAATTCATATTTTTATTAATTAAAAAATTAATTAAAAAATAATAAAAATTAATAAAAATTAAAAAATAAAATTTTATTATCAATAGAAAGAGCTCATTTTTCTGATCACAACGAAATAAATTTCAAGTAAAACGGAGCTAAAATGAAAAAGATATGAATTTTTAAAAATATAAAATAAATAAAAATTAAATAAAAAAGAAAACGGCTCAGTCCGGCTCCGCAAGCCGAGCCACCAAGCCAAGCCGAGCCATCAAGCCGACTCAGCCGTTGAAGCCATCAGCCGGTCCACGATCCAGGCGTGGACCGCCAGCTCAGCAAATTCCGGCGAATCAGAGATTGCCACGTGGTGGACCTAGACCCCTTAAGGGTCTACAGAAATTTATCGCGGCTCACAAGGGTAATTCAGTCTTTTCGTCCGACAACAGCGGCGCTGATTGGTTGCGGTGTGCGGTGCGGCCGGTCCACGCGGTCCATGGGAACAGTTATTGCGCGATCGGACGGATGTGGTTGTTTGCGGTCAGGATCGGACGGCTGTGGTTGCTTCCGAATTTTATTCAGATACAAACATCACGCGGATCACCATCGGACGGCAGCGCTCGATCCAGGCGATGATCCGACGGTCCAGAACGCTGCCGGCGGTGATCAAGACTCCCGAAGCGCGATTTGCGGCCAGATTTCCTCGATCAAGCGCGATCCAACGGCCAGAATTTAATCCGACCCGATCTGAGCTTATCTGCATCCGATTTTGATGATTTTTGGACCGTTGGATTCCTGTTGAACGGCTGGATTTTATCAGATTTAGCAGAGTCGTATTAGAGCTATTTTGATTGAAATTTTATCCGAATTTCTTTATATTTTTTCTATTACAAAGGCTATTAGTCCCATATTGCCTTTAGAAAAAATATCCAGCCCTCCTAGCTCTATAAAAAGGACCCCAGGCCATCAAAAATTGATATCTCCGATCAAGGTGAAGCTTTGGTACAGGGCGAAGTCCAGGCTATGGGTTAAAGGCTGCTTCGAAGCAACGGGTGCCGAGAAGAAGAGCCGAGCTTCTACACCATCTTTCTGCCAATGCCGATCCAAGATCAGAGATCAGGCTATTTTATTTTATTATCTTTTCTTTTTAAATTCTATGTATTTAAATTCTAAAATTTTAATTAATAAAAATTTTATTTTTACATTTTAATTTCTTGCTTTTAATTTTTATTGTAATTTAATTTCTGTAATTTAATTATTATTTTTTTATTGCAAGTAGATGCTAAGATCTAACTAGTAGATCTTAGTACCAAGTTTAAATTTTTGCATCTTTTAATTTTTGTTTTTTATTTTCCGACTTCACTTTTGATCTCAAAACTCTTCTTTTTTATCTTTTTCTTTTACAAAATCAAAGATTTCAAATCTAAAAATACTACCTTCCCTGTGGATTCGACCCGACTCATTGCTATCTACGTATTTTTTAAATTATTTTAAGAAGTCGGATTAAACTGATAAACACGGTGTCTTAACGACAGCACCGCGTTCCTATCAAGTTTTTGGCGCCGTTGCCGGAAAAGGTTTTTGATTTTTGATTTTAATTTCTTTGATTTATTAAAAATAATTCCGGCAAACGCACCGACGTCGTTGCCGGGGAAGGAATAGATGCTATTTTTTTTTTGATTTCTTTGATTTATTTTTTTGTAAATTAATTATATTTTTTTAATATTGCTTACTAATTTTTTATTTATTTTGTAGAAAAAAAAAGAGAAAACGAAGAAAGCATCAAATTTTGGTAAGATCAATCCTAACCCTAGTCCTCTTTTCTTTTTATTTATTTATTTATTTATTTTATTTTTAAATTAATTTTAAAAAAAAAATATCCATTTAAACCTAATTAAAAGCCTCATGATAAGATTAGAAACCCTAACTGTTTAGAGCATGCATCATATTAGTTTTATTTTTATTTTTATTTTTTTTTGGTGATTGCTGGAGGCAAGGTAAGCCTTTCAGAATACAATTAGTTACATGCATCTAGTTTAAATTGCATAGAACCCTTTGATTGAATTTTTTTTTTGCATATTCATATTAAATCAAATTAAGGGCACAACCCAATTAAACAAGATAAGGTGGGGATTTGATCACCCTTCCTTAGCCCACAAACAACCAACCAGCATCCTGCATTGACCTAAGCCTTTAAATTAAAAATCAATTAGACATCAACCCTAGGAACTCGAGCTCAATAGGACAAGGAATCCTAAGAGTTGAACCGGGTTAGGATAAGTCAATTTGACTGGTGTCTAGGAAAGTGGTTCAGGGACGACTTGGGCCCGAAGGAAGGTGGTTTCTAATTGGTTCCGTTCGCTTACCTGGCCAAGCACAATTGGTGTCTAAGGCAAGCAACGGGGGGACTCCCACCGACCTTACACTTACCTGGCTAGTTGATTGGCTAATCCTACACTTGGAGGGCTTGAAGGTGACCTTGGCAGTTAGGAGCTGTCTAGATCTAGGATAACCCTTAGTCAGGATTGATTGACCAACTTGATTGCTAACCAACATTAGATCTAATTAAACCGAATTCTTCTCTTTCTTCTTAGTTCTAGGACTCCTTAGGACCTCTTCTTTAGAACTCTTTTTTCTTTCTTCTCCTTTCTCCTCTAAAAATAAAATAAAATAAAAATTAAACTAACTAAAAATTAATAATTAAATTAAATTAAATTAAATTAAAATTAATAAATAAAAATAATTAAAAAAATTAATTTTTAATATAATAAAATAATAATAATAATAAATAAAAAAAATATTCTAAAAATTTTTAAACCATACATTAGGGTTACACCATGCATGGTAGGAAATCGCTTTTTCTGATTTAGTTGAACTTAATTGAATGGTTGATTCACATTAAACATAATAATCAAATGGCTAATATGAAATCTAATAGTCCAAAAATTAGATAAAGTTGACCTTCTTGATCAGAAAATAGATCAACTCCTAACCCTAGGTCAACAATCTTCTAATTATCAGGAGAGTTATTCAATCTGTGCTAGTCCAACCCATCATGTAAGTGAATATCCTATGACTGCACAGTTTCCATATTTTATCCAAGAACAAGTTCAAGCTACTCAAGGATACTCCAAATTGATTAATGACCCATTTTCAAATTCATATAATTCAGATTGGAGTAACTTTAATTTTTCTTGGACATCCCAACAGACTCAGGCTCAGACCCAAATTTCACTTGAGCAAAATTATCAAAATTATGCCTATAATAATGGTCAGCCTAGTCAGTTTAACCAGCCATCATATTATAATCAGCCTTCATACCCACCTCCTCAACAGACCAATCTAGCTGATGATAGATTTAACCAACTTCAACAATTAATTCTAACTCAACAGCAATCTATCGCCAGACTAGAAGCTCAAATAGGATAATTAGTTGAGTCTAACATGAGGAGAGAACTAGATCAACTACCGAACCTACCAATTTCAAATAACCCACCTAATGACTAAACCAACCACCTGGATTAAATTATCAATCTAATGTTTCATCTAAGAATCTTCCAATTTGAGAATACCAAAGTAATTCCTGAACTTAAAAGCTATAGGATTCTTATGGACCCATACCAAGACCAGGTGAGAGAGGCTAGTACTGATGCTAGCCAAAATGAAAAATTTAGAGAAACTGGTTAGTACTGAGACTAACCACATAGAAGAACCCAAGCCAGGAATTAGTACTGATGCTAGTTCCAGTTTAAATGAGATAGAAATAAGGGAAAAGAGAATAGATGATTTACCCGAGACTTATAAACCTAATGTCCTATTCCCTTCAACCCTAGAAGCTGGTTCTTCTTATAAAAATCAAAAGGCATGTAATGAAATGTCAATGGAGTTGTTTAAGCAGGATCACATTAATTTACCTCCAGAATTAAAAATCGCCTTTAGTCACCATTCCAGCACCCATTGAATCAAACTTAACTCCTAAAACTCCATTCATGAGCATTTTAGAAGAACAAATAGGAGAAATTCTTAATAAACATGGGTCTGAGAATGGAATCATAAAATTATATCCCAAAAATTAACAGTGAATATATCAATAATGGGATTAAAAATCAAATCAACTTTCTGAGATTGGCAATCCAAAACCATTGGAATTTGTCAATCCAATATTCGACACAGGATAGTGAGCTACATTGTGTCTGGCTGAAGACGGTAAACTTAGCGCTTGTTGGGAGGCAACCCAATATTTAGTTTTTATCTAATTTATCTTTTTAGTTTATTTTTTTAGGATAATTTGAATAAGTTGGAGGGAGAGCTCAAATTTGTCAAAGGCATGTGCTGGACCAAAAAAATAAAAAATAAATAAATAAAAAAATATAATAATATATACTGAGTTAGGTGTATTCTTCCATGTTCTTTATTACATCCTTTATTTTTTTTCTTCTCCATTGAGGACAATGTCGATTAAGTTGGGGGGAGAGAAAAATAAAAATTTTAAAATTTTAAGTCCTCGAAAAAAGTTAGTATTTAGTATTTAGATACTTGATTATGCTTAAGAATCGAATTAAAACTAAGCATTTTTAAAAAGAAAAATTGATGCACAGATCAGAGAATCTATGAGATATTGAGGAATCAAGTATTAAGAAAATTCAATAAAGAGTTAAGTCTAGAACATAAAAAAATTTTTCTTGGAGCATTTCTAATTATTTCTACTAGCATCAAAGAAAAGTCTACTTTTTATAGGCTTGTGTAGGGTAACTATACGTTTCTTCATATAAAAATTTATTTTAATAAAATAGTTTCCAAGTACTTCTCACTGAGTAACCGGGCCTCTTTGCCTAAGCAAGCATTGAGTTTCGCGTCAAAAGGTGGGAAGGGCAAAGAAGCTCGTTGTAAAGCTAGTCTTAACTCGTAGCCTATTTGATTCGAGCTAGTAAGCCCGAGGGGTATTCTATACCTAGTGCCCTAAAGCCAACTGGTTTGGGAGTCATTGGCCCAAGACTCGCTACATGGATCAAATAGAAAGCTTAAGGAGTTAAGACACTCAATAGTGGTACAACGTTAAAAAAAAAAAAAAAAAAAAAAAAAAAAAAAAAAACATTGGTTTCCCACCGAAGTAACCGGGTCCCGTTGCCTAAGTAAGCAATGATATTCGCGTCAAAAAGTGGGCAATGTGAAAATAAAAATTAATAAATGAAGGATGGAAGTAGCAATACACCTGCCTATATGAAAGTTTAGACAAATCAGAGATAAAAGTGGAATAATTTAGAAAAAGTTCTGAAAAATTTAATGTTCTTTACTTAATTTTTCTATTGATAAGTATTAATACCCCAATGATATATCTCATTTAAGCTCTACTGAATATCAATGGCCATTTTGAAAATTGCTTAGGTAAAATTCGAAACTCTAAAGTTAAAAGGTATTTAAAACTAAATTCTTTCTTTACTCGAGGACGAGCAAAGCTTAAGTTGGGGGGTGTGATAAGCATCATAAATTCACCAATAAAAGTATTAATTTATTAATTAATTTATATTAATTTTTAAGAATTAATTAATCAATTTATATATAATTTTTGAAAAATTCATATTTTTATTAATTAAAAAATTAATTAAAAAATAATAAAAAATTAATAAAAATTAAAAAATAAAATTTTATTACTCGTTTGTTGTTTGTGAAGAGAGATTTGTAGGTTTTGGATCATCACATGAGACCATTACCTACGAGGAATATTTCCTCTACTTTCTCTGAAATAATACCTAAGTATCTTTAAGGGGGACAGGAAACTCTTTCCGATCTATGAGGTGGAGGAGGTAGTGTTCTTATTGGCTCAACCTGATTTGGTTCCAATTGGTCCTTAGCTCGTTGTACTTGTGAGACTTTTTCATCAAGCTTAATCTGCTTTCCAATACCACTATCTTGAATAAACTATTTTCCAAGAAAGATGGCATGTCGACTCATAATCACATTGTGGTCTTCTGGAATGTAGAAACAATATCCTAATGACTCTTTAGGATATCCTATGAATCGAGCTCTAAAGGACCTAAACTCTAACTTGTTCGCTTGTTATTTTTTGATATGAGCTAGACAACCCCAAATTCTGAGATGACTCAGACTTGGTTTCTTACTGTGCCATATCTCATACGGTGTGGTAGGAATGGTTTTAGAGGGAACCCTATTCAGTAGATAAATTGAAGTTAACAATGGGTGTCTCCAAAAAAAATCAGGGAGGTCTGTGAAGCTCATCATGGATCGGACCATATCTAATAGAGTTCGATTTCTCCATTCTGAAACCCCGTTGAGTTGAGGTATTTTTGGTGGAGTCCATTGAGAGATATGCCATTTTTCTTGAGATAGTCTAGGAATTTTTGGCTAAGGTATTCACCTCCTTGATTTGATCGAAGAACCTTAATGAATTTTTCAGTTTATTTTTCTACTTCATGTCTGAATTCTTTGAACTTTTCAAAAGCTTCAGACTTTTGTCTCATAAGATACACATGCCCATACCTAGACAGATCATCAATAAAGGTAATGAAGTAGACAAAATTACCTCTAGCCGGCACATCAAATGGGCCGCACACATCAGTATGTACTAGGGCAAGGAGATCTGTGGCCCTTTTCCCATGTCCTACAAAAGGGAGTTTAGTCATTTTGCCTTGAAGATACAATTCATAAGTTGGATATAACTCAGAAGTCAATGGACTCAATAGCCTATTTTTCTTCAATTTGTTGATCCTATCTTCTGCTATAAGACCTAATCTTAGGTGCCGTAGAAACTTATCATTTGGACTATCCCTAGGTCGTTTGGCATTCACGTTTTGCTCGATAGTTAGAACAGATACATCAATATGTAGCTGATAAAGATCGTTAATAAGAAAATCATTTGCAATTTTATTTCTTTCATAAAGAATGTTACAATGGTCCTTAAAGAAGGTAATCACATAGCCTTCTAGTGCTAAGCATGAAACAGAAATCAAATTCCTGCTAGCTGCAGGCACATAATAACAATCTTTCAAAACTAAGTCTAAACCAGATGGTAATCAAAGAGGGTATGTTCCCACCGCCACTGCAGCAACTCTTGCTCCATTTTCGATGGTAGGATCATGTCTCCATCCCTCGGCCTCCTGCTATCCTCAAGACCCTGCATGGAAGTGCATAGATGAGCACTAGAACCAGAGTCAACCATCCAACTGGATGCAGAAAAAATCATAAGGTTAGACTCAATAATGAGCATACCTCCAAAAGGACCTTCCTTCTTGTTCTTCAGGGTGGCCAGGTAAGGTAGAGCGGTTCCGCCTTCT
>QRFJ01002195.1:150245-184935 GCA_006176705.1 Cocos nucifera | reverse complement strand
GCTTCTAGTGGCCTTCGTTGTTGCAGTGAAAATACTTTTCTTTGACAGCGTCCTTCTTCTTCAGCTCTGCCTTCTTCTTCCTTCCTCCTTCCATCTTCTGCTTTTTTGCAGACTTCTTTTTCTTTCCAAAAGACTTTCTTTTGGAAGAAGTCCATTTCATAGCAAGAACTGAGCCTTTAGAACCTTTCATAAAAAGCTCAGCGGTGACCAGCATGTTCATGAATTCGGCTAAGGAATTTTGAAGTTTATGCATGTGGTAATTCATGATGAATTGCCCATATGCATCAGTCAAGGATTGTAAAATAACATCGTTCTGCAGATCCAAGTCTAACTTCACACTAAGCTTCTTAAGCTCTTCCAAGTCCTTGATCATTATCAGACAGTGGTCTTGGACTGACTGCCCATCATGCATCTTAGCCTTAAAAAGTTATTTCGTGACTTGATACTTGGCTGCGCGACTTTGTTCACCAAACATCTCTTGTAGGTGAGCCAACATTTGGCGAGCAGTCCCGATATCTTCATGTTGGTGCTGGAGCTCATCAGACATCGAGCTCAATATGTAATATCTAGCCTTATTATCTTCATCTATCCATTTTTCTAGAGACACTCTCTGTTTAGCAGATGGATGGGCTGGTAAGGTGGGAGAGTCCTGGTCCAATACATGGGTTAACTTCTCGAAATCCAAAATGATTTTGTAGTTCCTGAGCCAATCTTTATAATTAGGTCCGATCAGTCTATGTGTGTCTAGGATACGTGCTAATTGGTTGGACGCAGACTTTTTTTTCAGAGAGTCAAAGATTCTAGTTAGATACTATAATTATGACTTGACCAATTTATTTAGGAATTTTATTTTTAAACAAATTAGCTCCCACTATTTTCTTGGATCCCTACACTCCCTCTGTAGAGATGCGAAAATCTCCATGATTAATGATTTCTAGTAGGTGGTGCGGTCTCACCAACTGACTCATCACCTCACCTAACAGTTATTGATGATGGGTTATCCAATGAATTGAACAACTCTTGTTCAATGATTCTCTAATCATGATGCATCCAAACTTGATCTCTAATTTATAAATCTCACCGTATCCAGAATATTGATCCACTCCTTAGTTCAGTCAGATCCATCATTTGCATAGATTGGATTTCTAATCGAGTCTCTCACCGTATCCAAAATATTGAGCCCAACTCATCCTCCAGCCCATAGCATCCAATGCCTAATAGACATGGTTGCATCTTTCTGATGCAACTGAGCCACTATATCCAGTCGAGAATAATCAATCCCAGAAAGAGCCCGCACATCTACAATGATGGAAGATCTCAAACTTAATCTTTTCTTAGGAAGAATTGATTCAAGTCTCATTAAACTAGACTTATCATAGTCATAACAATTATGACTAACCTAGTGGCATGGGTTAGCTCGAATTATTGACCACCTCAAATTAGAATTGAGTCAACAGATATGGCTAGGTAAGTGAGACCGGTGGAAGGGATATGCCATTAACTCGTACAAGAATGCATTCAGGTCGAGTAGCTCCTAATTAAAAATCAGTCGATCGTATCTGCCAAACTTATCTTAGACACTAAATTATTGAGCCAGAACCAATTGGGTTAGCTTATAATCTAGACTCTAACCTCTGAGCCTAATTAGGTCTTGCTTGATCATGACTCGATCTTGACCCAGACTTAATCCTATTAGGCTGGTCAATTTAAGCATCGTTGATCTCATCTAACCAACTCTTGATTCGATTTGATTAACCGCTTAAATCTAATTGAGCTACCCAAGTCCGAACCCAGTATTATGAATATGTATTAGATCTAAAATTCTCAATTTTAGACTTAATTAATATTTCATAATCTTAATTCTTAATTAAGTAGGGTTCATAAACAAAATATGCACAATAAATTCTAGGGTTTCAGGATCTAGGATTTTACAAAAAGTAAGTTTTGGGTTTCTGATTAAAGATGAATGTGCAGCACCCCTACATGTCATAAAAACACCCCATCAGATGGGAGGAGAGGGCCTTTAAACCTTTCTTCATTCTTATGATCAGATGGCTAAGAGGAACACCTTAATCAGGAACATGTAATACTGCAAAACAGTTTTAGATCTATATCATATATCTCATATACAAATTAGATCTAATCATGGCATATTTTGCATACATCTCATGTATCAAATCATGCATGTTTTTAGATCTAAATTATCTCATAATAATCTAAAAAATTAGATTTAAATTGATCTTATCAAAATAAACTCTAATCTAGACAACTATGTAGAACTATTCTACAACTAGTCTAGACATGCATCAATCATATCTCATATGATGTTAAAATTAAATAATTTTATTTTACTATTTTTTAGATGTTATTATAATAATTATAATATCAAAAAATAATAAATAAATAGATCTAAAATATGATTTAATCAAATTAAATTATAAACATGCAAGACTATTCTATAGAACTATTCTATTTTAGAACTAGTCATGCATATTTTCTAATCTTAGATTTGAATCATTTAATTTTAATTTTTTTGATTTTAGATCTGATCACATCTCATGTGACATCTAAAATCATTTATTTTTTAATTAAAATAAATTTAAAATTAGATCTAAATACTTTAGAACCTTGGCTCTGATACCAGTTGAAGAAAAAATTCTGATTTTCCAGACCAGGTTCATTCAGATCTATCGGATCAAGAGATATATTTCAAAAACTTTTTCTCTTTGATCCAAATTAGATCTAAAATATTTTAGATCTAATTTTTATTATTTTAATAATTAAAATAAAATATAGATAAATTAAATCAGATTTAATTTATCTTGATGTAGGATAATCCTATTATCCGTTGATGATCCTGTAAGCAGCGAAAGATTCTGGATCTAGCCACATAAGTGCCTGGCCTCTACCAGTATCCACTCAGGCTAGATCTAGAGATCCTCTTCTTCTCTATCACATCTCCAAAAATTAGATCTGAATCTGATTTGGAGGATCTTCAAAACAGCTTTCGAAGATCAGTAGTTGTCCTTTGCAGCAGCGCAGCCTTCTAGCTTTCTGTCGCCTTTCTCTCACCTAGATTGCACCAACTGAGATCCCAAACTTCTTTGAGCATGGAGAGGAGAGGGAGAAGATGAACTTGGCATGGAGGAGGAAGAGAGAGGCAGCCTTGGGGCATAGAGAATTGTTCTTTTCTTTGAGTTGGGCGCAGGGTCTTATTTATAGACTATGCGTGATCCAACTCCTCTTCATCCCAACCAATCACAACCCTTTGTGAAATCAGATCTAAATCTGATTGGTGGGAATAGAGTCCCTTGGATTCATCCTTAGATGGTGCCTAAGACCAGTCAAAGTTGGTTCTTAGGAGGAGTCTAATCAGAATCCAAAAGGAGATGGAGTCCCTATCCAACAGGGACTCCTGGGCGCCTCAAGCTTGGGCACACGCCACCCTTGGCGTGCGCCCTCCTCCTTGCCAGGTTCTGGTAGGGGGACAAGCCCCCACCAGCTCTCCAATAGGTGCATGACATGTGGATAGAAGTCAAAGTGTCAATGGTCAATATTTGACCAGTCAAAGGTCAACTTTTGACCAAAGTCAAAGGACGAGAAATGGTAGGTGACCAAAAATGGCAGGTATTGTCTTACAAAATAAGACAATCCTTTTCTGATCTGGACAGGCTCCAGTCAGACCAAGTGAAGGCCTCTGATCGAGCACAAACTCCTTTGGCTCAGTCAGGACAACTATTTATGATAGTAAAAGAAGAACGTTAGGTTCAATCGAGTGCTAGCACGATTTTCTTGAACCTAATTGAATCTCATTCAGATCAATTGAACTAGATCAGTTCAATTGATGATCACCAGATTCAAACCCTTGTTTGTGTGACCCAGTTAGGTTCAGTTCTGTATGGTAATGGGATATGTCATGATCTCTATCATCGACATCATCGAAACTCCTTTCGATGGATCAGAACTCTTCTGATTCGAACAGCTAGAATGATCGATCATCTAAATCATTCTAATTGCTCCCAAAATCCACCAGTGACACCTAGCAGTATATGGTGGCAACCCATCAGAGCTGGATGCGAACCTCTTGGTGCAGCTACCTGTGTGATTAAGTTCTTCTATCTTGAGCCCCGATCAGATTAGGGTTAAGGTGAACTCGTCAAACCCTAGTTTCTGTCATATGATGTAATCATTCGATTCAAGTCCGATGTGAAAATCTAAATAGAAACTCTTTCTATTATTTCACTCTGCCATGGCCATGGGCTTCTGGACTTGATTCTCATGATCATCATAGGGCTGCTCCTCTACCACCGAGGTAGATAGATTCCATCTTGATGCAATCCAGTTCCTACAATGAACATGCTATAGCCAACATACACCTCAGGGTTTTGAATGGCTAGGAGATCGAGTTATGGTGTAGTCAAACTATAACACCCTCAAGGTGAACTACCGATGCACCTCAGGTCAAAGAACCAGACACACCACTGCAGCATCGAGTCAGTCATTGACGAGAAGGTAGACTTCCTAATGACTACTCGAGGTGGTCACGCTCAGTGCCCTCATTCTCTAACGAGTATCTGTACTCTTGCTTCGGTGTCTCTACACCATAGACTCAAGACTCATCTACTAAAGAGAAGTGATTGTACACCAACCTTTCGGATCAATCACCATCCTCATGATGATCCTATGGTCGAAAGCATTTTATAAGTTAATAATGATTATTTATGTCTTAATTTTTCAACTCTTGAAAATATGAATTATCATTACCATTAACTCAAAGGATGTACCACAAACACTAAATACACATATGTGATAAAAAATAACCCATTTTATTGATTATAGTCAAAATTATAATTTTGCCCCTAGAAGTGTATTACAAGTGTCAGCCAATTCTAGCTTCTAGGGCACATATATCTAACAATACCTATATCCCATCAAAGACATTCTCAACTGTAGAATGCTCTAGAGTTAATCACGTTCAATGATGATGTATCCATATATCTCACTTGTATGCCATATCAGTGTCTTCACACACCTTGGTTAAGAGGACAACCAACCTATATGGCATATAGCGACCTATGCTTGATAGACGCTGTCGTCCTAATTAACAATCTATCATTTGATCATGAATAAATTTAAGGACTAATCGATAAATCCTCTCTTTATCGAAACTAAATAGTCCTAAGGACTTCATCGCAATAATGGAGTTCATTAGAAGATGTAAACTTATGATGAAAAAAGATGCCAAAATTTTTTTTATTAATTAATAATTCAATTACAATATCTCAACCATCAATAAGCTAATGATTGGCTTAGGGACATAATTTCCAACAGTTAGGAATAGAAGGTGAACCTCGTCCTAACAAGAATAATAGCAAACCACGTCGGAAACAAGAGATGGACCTCGTTCTGACGTGAATGAAGATCTTTACGAGGGATATGAAGATCTTCAACTATTGACCAAAGGTCAGCTGCACAGACCCTCACGAAGAATACAAAAACTCCCGATCCTTAAGCGGAGGAAAAGTTAATTCCTAAAATCTAGAATACCCTTGTTTATGAACAAGGAAGACACACTTATGGAACATTAGATCGAGATCATCATTCAAAAGCTACATCAACATCGGACACAGCATGAGAGTAAGGAGTTTCATGAACATTGAATCCAAAACAAGACGCAGATGGTCGAAAGAAAAATGATTTCATTGATATCAAAGCTCAGTACAAGAAGTCTCCAAGATCGATTACAAAACAAAAAAAAAGAGACAATAAGATGAAGTCCTACTCAGACTTTGGACTATCCGCCCCAGCCATTATGAGGGAATGCTTCAGATCATTAACCTTATCTTCAAGCTCTTTCATCGCTGATATACTTTCTTCAAGCAACTTTCGAACCCTTCTTAAATCCTCTTCAACCTCCCTCATTATTTTTCGTAGAACTTCAGATTCGGCCTCAGCATCCTTCGCTGCATTCTCGTTATAAGTTGTTTGGATCTTAAGTTGAAGGAGTTTAGCCTTACTCTTTTCGTAGATTTTCGAAAGATCCCCAAAGGTTCTCTTCAGAGATGCAACCACCTCTGGATCCCTGCTTGGACCGGTCTGGGCCTTGTCAGCCAGCTATTTTTGAAGCCGCATCATCTCGATATTTGCCATTTTGAGCTTCTTGAGATAATCAATTTGTCTGTACCAACCAATTCGATAGGTTTCATATGCCATCTCAGCATCATAAAGCTACTTCTAAAGGTTGGAGAATATTTTTGACCAATCGTATCTATATTTTGCTTGACTCTAAGCCCAAGCTGAGCCCCTCTCTAACTGATTGATCTTTTCTTTCGCTTCATAAAGCTCAGCCTCAAGGAAATAAATTCTAGCAGTTGAAGTCCAGGCCTTCTCACTAGCAATTTTCCTCTTCTATTCAAGTTCCTTAGACAGATGATATTTTTTAGCAATATACTCTTTAAAAAATTGCTTAGTTGACTGGCGTAGGTGGTTGATCTTAATAGCAGCTTCGGCATAATTTTTGTTAAATTTTTTGAATTCATCTTTAATCTTTTTCAACTTCTTAACTTGACAAACTTTTCTCTTCAAATCTTTTATGTAAGCCTTCAAGGGGATACGCTAAGACAAAGGTTTTGCATCAATTGGAGACTATGCTTAATGCATGAATGTATCACAACATGAAGATATGACAAAAAAAATTATTTTCATTAACTAAAGTATTTTAGTATAGGAAAGGTAGAAGAAAAAAAATATAATTATTAAAAATCTCCAACCTCCAGAGGATGGACAACGGACGAGCTCGGCGCGTCCTCAGCGGCCTCGATCTCTCTGGTAGATTCGAAGGTCGCATAGCAGGCTCGATAGATGGATGATTGGCATTAGTGGCTGGAGGCTCCACCTCATCATCAGAAGAACCTTCTGTCAGAAAGCTAAGGTCTAGCTATGGAAACTTCTTCATGATCCTCCTTTGGTAGACCTCAAATTTCTTAAGGAAGGCCTCCTAAGCAAAAGCTGTTTCGATATCCTCTATCACCTTTAAAGACTTGAAGGACTCGATGGCCTGCTCCCTCTCCATGCCGACCTCTTTCTCAACCTTCTTCCATTTGTTCTCTTCTAGGATCAAGGCGGCCTTCAGTCCTGCTGAAGTTTGTTCCTCTTTTCGAAGTGTTTTCTAAAGTTGCCCAACCTCGGTAGAGTGAACTTCCCTCAAATGCTCAATCTCAGCCTAGGCATTCTTGACCTCCACTTGGGCCTCCTTGATGCCTTTCGAAGCCTCGGCCTTGCGAATGTTCATTAGCTCCACATTGGTGTACAAATGATGCCCCAACTGTAAATAATAAGACATAAGTTATGACTACAAGGTTTGTTGATATTAATTTGATCAAGTATAGAAGGAAAAGTTGATTACCTCGAGAAAGGCTGCATAAGAATCTCTAATTCTTTCCTCATTGTTTGTATGGAGCATCCTCTCAAGTAAATGTGGAAGGATGCAGCCCCCCATTAAAGGTTGGATGACCTCCCAGTCATCCAGGGAACCTTGCTCCAGGTTGGAGTTATTGCCATCAGATCTATTGGTTTTCCTTCGAACTTTCTTGGTGGTAGCCTTTTTCTTTGTCTTCTCCACCATTATTCCCTGATCAAGGAGCATGAAGGCAGTGGCTTCATTGGGCGAAGTCAAGCTTGGCATCGCTATGGTGACCTCGAGAGCGGGAGCGATCAGGCTCGGGTCTGTGACCTTTGCCCACTTTGATGATTTCCCCAATGAGCCACTCTTTCTTTTGAGGGCTCTGATTCTCTTGGCCAATCGGTTCAGTTCTTCTAAAGTCATCTTTGCAACAGCAAAAAAGTCATGGTTAAAAGAAAAAATCAAAAAGCAATTAATGAGATGTGAATGTATACCTACCGGATTGAAGGAACTTAGATGAAGGTTAAACAAGGTTTGATTATCTAATAATTAGAACAGTAGAGGAGCTTGGTAATTTCTTAATTTGCTGGCCAAGTCGAGGACTTCTCTTTCTAATCTGGAAGCTCGATGGACTGAATTTCTCAACTGACCCTAGGAAGAAAATCCTAACTCTAAGGAAGGACAAGAAACAAAAAAGAATTTTTCTTTCTAGTTATGGATTGAGGAAGGGGTGCCCTTAAGCAACCCCTTCTTGTCAACCTGAGGGGACAAGTACCACCAACCCTTAGCAGAAGGGTGTCACGTAAGGGTAAAAAAGTTTTGGAATAAGAAGATTATGGAATGGACTTTGGCCGAGAGATAGAGGCTAGAAATCCCACGATGAACCTAAAGTAGTTTGGGACCACTAATGCAAGGGATATATCTAAATAGCAAAAAAGTGCAATTATAAATGAAGAGGAAGTCTGAATCTGGCGTGAAGAGCTTTGGAGTATAAATAGAAGCGACCTGGAGGAGGGGCATAATCTCGGCCGCTCGGCCTAGGAAGCTCCAGCTTATACTTCGAAGGGATCCTGTATTTGATTCTAATAATGGAAAGGTCTTCGAAGGAAGGGAACAATGGATGGTTTGGACGAGGTATTTTTACAAGTTCAGCTATCTCCCTAGGATTGGGATTTGAGTTTGAATTGGATGGGCTCCTATAACCAGAGGACCAGGATACTTTGAAGGACATTTGGATCAAACTAAACTAGAAAAAACCTTCTAAAATTGGAATAAATTGGTGGATAAAACTCAAAGAAGTTTTTGAAGAATAAAGGATAAAAGCATAGTAGAAAAATGTAGAGGAAGGGTTAGAGTGCTAACCTAAAATAGATGAAGATCTCAACGATGCTACCAGAACAATGGAGGAAGAACAGAGGAGACGTCGATATTCAGAGAAATCATGGTAAAGGATGGAACAGGATGCTTGGACCGGAAGAAGATGAGAGATGGAGAAGAAATTGGGAAGAAGAAGAACCAGGTAAAGATAATAAATCAGGGCAAGATGATGCTTAAATAGCCAGAAAGATACTAGGACAATTATGATTGCAAACCCCCTTCGCCCAAATCTCGTTTGCCGCATGTCCCACGCATCATGAGTGTGGCAAATGCCTGACAGAGAATTTATGGTGCTATACACAGAGCTCCATGCTTGGAAGAATTTCAAAAGTAGAAGTTTTTTTGAGTCATTTAATGTTAAAAAAACTTCAACGCCAATTCAGAAAAGCCAAAACTTCTCATCTTCCAAAAGCGGAAAGCCAAAAAAGAACTTCAGCAGTCGTAGTTTTGTATTCCCTTCATTCAAATATCAAACTCGGAAGTAGGGGGACAAGTGTTGGGGATAAAATGACTTCCATCGAAGTCTGATGGATTGCTTGACCTTGATATGGTACTACTTAGAGTAGTGGTGTTTGGGATCGAGTTTCAGCTAAACTGCTTTCCTGTTCTAGTCGAGTTCTAGAAGGCCAACCTTCAGCCCATGTTTGCTAGACTATCTTCCCAATGTCAACTTTTAACTCTCTTCCCACGACAGTATGTTGACTTCATGATTGATTTTGATGATTGTAAAATTTTGAATATATTATGTATCTAATCATATATTTCAAGAATGTATATAGATCTTTACAGGTGTTAAAATTGAAGAAATATTCATTAGAAAAAATCTCCACAAAGTCTCTAAGTCAAAGTCTTCAAAGAAGGAATTTTTGAGCTCAAGACTTAGTAGAGTCATCTCCAGAAAATTTAGAGACATCTCCAAAAAATTTAGAGCCATCTCCAAAAAATTCAGAGTCATCTCCAAGCTATTTGGCATGCTGGTGTTGGTGATAAATCCGCTCTAGCCAAAGTTCAGCAAGATGCCCTACCTTGGAGCGATTCCATTTGACAGTAGCAACCATGACCAAACTTCAATCAGTATGAATTTTGGCTCCAATTCACTCTGGGACATCCAACCTTCAACTCGTGCATGCCGAATGATCTTCTCAGTTTTGGCTGTCAGATCTTTCAGATAACTACAAAATCCAAAAGACATATTGAACCTCATCCGGACAAACTTGAATAATGAAAATAGTTGCCTAAGTAGTTAGCCAAGTATTTGGCTAAGTATTCGATCCCTGTATAGTCCAGCCTGACCAACCTCGAAGCCAACCAAACTTCTCTTCAATCGAATCTCCTTCCAGTCAAATCTCACCATTACAATTGGGTCCCACGTCATTAGTCTCGAACTGGCAAAGCTTCTTCTCAGATGAACTTCTCCATCTTGCTGTAGGTGGCAGATCTTGGCATTCCTACATCCAGGGCCTTGGGCGTGCAAACCAGAGTTAGCAAAAGAACCTCGTCATCCATACTAGTTCAACTCCCAACTCAGCAAATACTTGCCAACATGTGGATTATCTCAAAAATGGCCGAACTATGGTTATTAATCTCTAATGGATTGACAAGTCGCAACATTGCATACCACTCTCCATAACAAACTTCACGTGACCTCGAGCGGCCCACTAACTAGCAGTTACAGCTGTCACCATTAATTTGTTACGAGCTCTATGTTGGAAAACATGAAGGATTTCATGCTTATATTTCAAAACTTTTTTCAAATAAATCACAGTGAAAGATGTAGATTAAATTATTTAATCTACTAAAGCATGTAATCTAATTACTAAACCCTACATCTAGGATCAATAACATATCATAATGCATACATAAATCTAAAAATTAAAGTGCTTTAGTATTGATCAGATCAATACTCTAGATCTAGAATAATTCTAGATCAAATCTTAGATTGCATCTATGTGAGAGAAGAGATCAAATCTCTTACCTTTGCATGGGTCGAGAACACTGTAGTTGAGTCCCATTATTGTCCTTGCTGCTTGGAGCCACACATGCGTCTGATCTCTATAGAAAGTCCACATGAAGCTGCAATACAGATCGAAGGTTCATCGAATGAAGATCCGCTCGAAGTGCTAGCTTCTTACGGATCTTTCCTGAAGGTTAATCAAAATAATATTCTTCAGATCTTTTGGACCCTCTAAGAGATGAAGAATATAAGCAGGATTAAGAGAGAAATCCAACTCTTGGATCTCTTAAAAATTAGAAATAAAAACTCTAAAAACTATCCTAAGAGAAGATAGATCTTCTCTTTTAACACATCAACCTTTGATGTCCTGAATGCATCTCCATGCCAGGACAAGAGGAGACCTTCTCCTCTAAAAATTTCTCTACTTCCAGATCCATTACTTTCTGATTTCTCTCATAAAAAATCCTACAAAAATTAAAAAGAAAGGATTCTCAAAAGAACCCTAAGGGGCCATTTGGTTGGAGAAAATTTATTATGAAAAAATGATTTTCATATCAGATTACCATGTTTGGTATGAAAAGTGAAAGAGAGAGATGGTAAAAAAATTGGTGGATCCCATGCTTATTTTTCAAAGTGAGATGGTAAAATAAATACCATGGGGGGTTGGTATTTAATAAATTTTTGAGTGGTGGTAATCCATGTTTGATAAAAATATTTCCAATAAAGCTGCATATGTAATTATTGACTTTATTTTAATGTTCTTCAAATTTTATTCAATAAAAAGCTTTTGTAAAAAATTAAGATGGAGATGGCATTATGCAAATGATCATGTGATTATAGTCATCAAATAAAAACTAATTGAAGATGATAATACTATTTTAGTATTAAAAAATTATTTTATATTGAAGGATATATTTATAAATTTTGTCATATTTTCTTGTAGGATTACCTCCAACCAAACATAATAATCCTTTTTCGATGTCATTTTCTAGAGTAATTTTTTCACCAACCAAACATAGTAAAATGTTTTTTCTCTATAATCATTTTTCTAGGTAAATGGTTCTCATGAATTATCAGATTATCCCGTAATCTAACATACCCTAACCGAATGGACCCTAAGAGAAGACAATCTTCTCTTCTCTTCCTTCTCATCAGGACATGATCAGATCTTATCCAAAGAGACCCCGATGCCCAATAATTTGGAGCATCCATCTTCCATGCCCTTTCCCTCTCTCTCTTAGATTTCTCTCACAAAAAAATCCACACAAAAAAAGGAAGAAAGAAACTTGAAATAAAACTGTAAAGAGAAGATAATCTTCTCTCTTACTTTTGTCTCCATAAGAGATCAAATTTTGATCTCTTAATTGAAGCTTCTTCTCCAAGGTATTTTGTGCCATGAACCACCACACCTTCCCTCCTTTCTCTTTAGGTTTTTGCCATGGAATCTCAGAGGTTTTTCATGCACAAAAACTCCACAAAGTGGCGCCCTCAAGGTTGGAAAGACTAGGTCAAAAAGACCTAGTCAAAGAAGGAAGTTAGGGGTGTTTTGGGGGCATCCAACTTTTGGACACCTCCCAAATAATTTTTTGCATGGATAACTGAAAGGAAATGCCAAAAAATAGGGAAAAGGGGTGCACAAACGTGGGTTGGCATGGGAAAGAAAAACAAAAGAGAAGGGAAGAGTTTTAACTAATTAAAACTCTTCCAAAGTTTGACTCATTCAAACAAATATTCAAATTTGACCAAGTCAAATTTAAATCCAAACTCTTTTGAATAAGGGGCATGGAGGACACTCTTAGGCATGGGAAAAACTCATGTAATTTTTTTGGAATTATTTGTGGGCATGGGCTTTTAGGTGGTGCAAGGAAGGGAAGAGTCCTAGTCTAACTTGGTGTTGTGAACTTTTGAAGTTATAACCACAAGCTCACGATGTACAGAGTAGCACATCCAGCGAGTACGGATCGATCCCATGAGGAAATGGTATTTAAACTATATCTAAACCCCTGCTCAGGCGAGGTCCAACAGGAATGATCACAAGTTAATGAAATATAGAAGAAATAAATAATATAAAATCTTAAGGTTTTTGAATCTACTAGACCAATGTTTTAGAAAACCTTTTCTACTGATCTCCCTAATGATATTCTCCAATTTTTTTTCTTTGTATCAACTAAGTATGAATTATGAAGAGATTAAAACTCAACTACAACCCATCAAGATTTTACAAGAAAGAAAAGAATAGAATATTAGTATTGTTGAGCCTTCTTTCTTTGCCCTTCTTGCATTGAATCAAATATGAACTATAAAGAGATTGAAACCCAATAATAGTTCATTAAGTTCCTTGGCAAGAATTAAAAAGAAGGAAGGTCCCCTTTTAAAATTAAGATGAGAGATCCTAAGAGAAGATACTTCTAGTCATGGTCTAGCTTTATCGCCAACCCTAGGAGTTTGCTTAACTAGACATTATTTAGATTAAAATTTAAAAATAAATTTAAAAGTAAAAACTAAATTCCTACACTACTAGTCAGAATTCATGTTTCTAATTTTTTAATATATGCAGAAATTTAAACTAGCCTAATAGTAAAAATTTAATTGTATAATTTAAATAGCATGAATATAAACTAACCTAATGCTCGAATTAAAATTAAAACAAAAATTTATTGCTAGAAAAATTAAACAATCTTAATGACATACTATTTAACTCCTAAGCCATTGATAGGGACTTGGAGTTACAAAAGAAATAAACTAAATAACTCTAGCTTTCTCTCTTTTTGAAGGACAAGAAGAAGGAAGTAGATGGGTTGGAAAATACTTCTAAAAAAAAAAATACTTTTCCTCATTCTTTTTTTTTTTTTATAGGTGAAGGAGAGCATATCGGCCCCGCGTAAAAATAGAGTTGATTTTCTATCTCAATTTGCTTCAACGACTTCTATTTTCTTAGAGCTATCCACTGGATTGTTGCATCGCACTCGCTTCGATTTTCTCAGAGCTATCCATAACTTTCTTCTTTTGGACAACTCAAGCACCCGACAATCAAACAGAAGGGCGGAGCTACGCTGTTGGGAGATAATCCATCTGGACATGAGGATGGGGTAGCATGGTGGCATGGAGGAAGATCGGGCAATTCGTTACGAAGCTGGGGGTGATGATCGGATCGGGCAAGAAGGAGGTTGCGATCGATCGTCTGGTGGAGAGCTTTTGGGTGGTGCATGGGAGGTGGTTTCGACGAGTGTCGACTCCATGCGAGCGACGATGATGAAGGATCTTGACTGTGAGCAATGGAGCTTGGGCGTTCGATCAGTCAGCTTGGTGAACTTTCAATCAACTCCGACGATCGTTGCTTGGTCGGATGCAGAGAAGAAAGGGGCAAGGGCAGTTTTTTTCAGCATCTCCGATGGATTCTGGTGAGGTGGCGATGGTTGAAACGTTGAAAGAAAAGAAATTGTCTCTTTCTTAAATTTTTTTCTAGCGATCAACAAGGTGGATGGGGGCGAGGTGCTGGCAGCAAGTTTCCAACAACGACGAGAGCAAATGATGATTTTTTGGAGATGATCGAATAGTCGGATTGGCCTATGGTCCACGACCCTGTTCCATGGACCAACAGTCATGAAGGTTGAAGGTTAGGGATGACTGCTTTGAAATCCATGCAAAAACTGATCTTCTGACTTTGTTTGACATCTGATTTCAGTTTCGATCGTACCATTGGAATCTTGGAAGCCTGCTCTTCGTGTTGGCATGTGCTTTCATTCAAAACACTGTATAAAAGTATCAATTTTAATTAAATAAGTTAATTTAATACATAAATTAATCTACTTATATTTAATTTTTATGCATTTATCACTCCTCCCAACTTGAATCTTACTCATCCTCGAGTAAAGATAATTTAAGAAAGGCTACCAAAAACTTCTAATATCATACACAAGTGTACTGGACTTAAAGGTTGTTCTCATATCTTTTTTATAAGTAGAAGATTTCCTATTAGATAGTAGATGAAACAAGTCATTGGGGTATTAATAGCCTCAAGTAAATTAGTGAAGTGCAAACTTCTCATTTTTCAAGGATAGTTCTTGACCAACTCCTACTGTTATTTCTAAATCTTCTACTCCATTGGAGTGGTGAAATATTATTTTTATGCAAGTAAGTTCCTCTTATTATTATTATTATTATTATTATTATTTGAATGTACAGACCTTGCAATGCCTTAATCTCTTAAGCTTTCTATCTAACTCTTGTAACAAGTTTTCGACCAATGTCTCTCAGACCAGTTGGCCTTAGGGCACTAGGTGTAGAACACCCCTCAGACTTACTAGCTTGAGTCAGAAAGGCTACAGATCAAAGCTGGCTGTATAGCAAAGTTTCTTCACACCTCCACTTTTTGATGCGAGACTCAATGCTTAGGCGAGAAGGCTCGGTTACTCGGTGAAATAATGCTTAAAATTTATTTTTATTATCTTTTATTTTATTTTATTTTTAATTATTATTATAATAAAGGAAACTTTACATTTACTTATACCTACACATATCCAAGAAATAGATTCTTCTTTGATGCAAATAGGAGGGTTGGAATTATCCGAAAACTGATTTCATTCTTACTTGCCCTCTTTACTTGAGTCTTTTAATATTTTGCCCCTCATCATTTCATAAATCATCTAGACTGTTCAATCAATTACTTATCAAAAGTGTGTAATTTAACCTAAGTCCAAAATTGACAAGTGTAAGATTAAGAAGGTAAGGGTAGCATCCAATTATTTACTTATTTTGTTTATTATTCCCCCAAGAAAATAATTTTTAATTATAAGCATGATATGGTATAAAAGGGAATGAGGACACCTAAGGAAGAATTTTCTTGAGCTCTCCCCCAACTTAGCTAATGGAGCTTATTTGATCTGATAATGCTAAAAAGAAAACTAATTAGAAAGAAAGAAGCTGGGTTGCCTCCCAGGAGTGCTAAGTTTAAAGTCTTCAGCCAGACTAAACAGTGATAATAGACTAACTGAGAGATGTTAGTTCATAAAGAACCATGGCTTCCTCCATAGATTCAGTAGGCAGTTCCAAGAATGATTTTAATCATTGACCATTAACTTTGAAAGTAACACCATTATTTGGGTTTTTAATTTCGATAGCCCCATATGGGAAGGTTTCATTAACCACAAAAGGTCCTGTCCATCTAGACCTAAGCTTTCCAGGAAAAAGATGTATCCTCAAATTATACAATAAAACTTTTTACCCAAGAGTAAAAGATTTCCTATGAATTACTTGATCATGAAATATTTTCATCCCTTCCTTGTATACCATGGCATTCTCGTAAGCTTTATTTCTTAGTTCTTCTAATTCATTTATCTGAAGCTTTCTATGGGTTTCGGCTATGTTAAGATCCATATTTAATTTCTTTATTGCCCACATGACTTTATGTTCTAACTCAACAGGCAAGTGACATGGTTTTTCAAACATAATTCTATAAGGAGACATCCCTAGATTGTCTTATAGATGGTACAGTATGCCCAAAGTGTATCAACTAATTTCACCGACCAATCCTTTCTATTAGCATTAATAGTTTTCTCCAAGATTTGTTTGATTTATCTATTGGACACTTCTACTTGCCTGCTTGTTTGAGGATGATAAGGTGTGGCCAACTTATGGGTAACATTATATTTTTTTATTAGAGTAGCAAAGGGTTGATTGCAAAAATGTGTTCCCTGATCATTAATGATTGCTCTAGGAATACCAAAGCGAGAGAGAATATTTTCCTTGAGAAATTTAATGACCACTTTGCTATCATTGGATTTATATGGAATAGCTTCTACCCACTTGGAAACATAATCAACAGCCACTAAGATATACGAATTTTCAAAGGAATTTAGAAATGGTCCCATAAAATCAATTCCCTAGACATCAAAAATTTCAACTACCAAGATTGGATTGAGTGGCATCATATCTTTCTTTGTAATTTGATCCATTTGTTGGCATCGATTACAACTTTTGCAGTACACATGTGCATCCTTAAATAAATTAGGCCAATAAAATTTATATTGAAGTACTTTGGCAGCAGTCTTCTTGGATGCGAAATGGCCACCACATGCTTGGTCATGGCAAAATGACAGAATACTTTGAACCTCATTATCCGGGATACACCTCCTAATGATCAGATCAGGATATTATTTAAATAAATATGGATCATCCCAAATGAAATACTTTACTTGGGAAAAGAATTTGTGTTTATCCTGACTAGTCTAATGAGAAAAAATTTTACCAATGGCTAAATAATTCATAATATCAGCATACTAAGGTTCAGTGAACACAGACATGAGTTGTTCATCAGGGAAATACTCATTGATGGATGGTTCAATAGATGGTACAACTATGATTCGGGATAAGTGATCAGCAACTGCATTCTCTGACTCTTTCTTGTCTTTAATTTTCAGGTCAAATTCTTAAAGGAGAAAGATCCATCGAATTAAATGTGCCTTAGTATCTTTCTTTGCTAGGAGATGTCTAATGGCTGAGTGATCATTATAGATAATAACATGGTACCTAACCAAATAGGATCTAAATTTCTATAAGGCAAAGACAATGGCTAGGAACTCCTTCTCAGTAGTGGTGTAATTCAGCTACGCATCATTTAAAGTTTTACTGGCATAATAAATAACTCTCGGTAGCTTGTTGATTCTTTAACCTAAGACTGCACCTATAGCATAATCAGATGCATCGCACATGAGTTTGAAAGATTTGGTCCAGATAGGTGGATGAATGATGGAATCTGAAATGAGTACCTTTTTAAGGAATTCAAAAGATTCAAGGCACTTAGAAGTAAACTCAAATTTCGCTTCTTTTGCTAATAAATTCGTCAAAGGGTGAGCTACTTTACTAAAATCAGGTATGAACCTTCTATAAAATCCAGCATGTCCTAAGAATGAACGAATTTCTTTAATAGCCTTGGGTGGTGGAAGACTTGCAATCAGATCAACTTTGGCCTTGTCAACTTCTATTCCCCATTTTGAAACAACATGGCCAAGAACTATACCTTCTCTAACCATGAATTGACATTTTTCTCAATTAAGAACTAAATGCTTCTTCTTACATCTTCCTAGGACTATTCTTAGATGGTTTAAACATTTGGAGAAGGTAGGACCAAACACAGAAAAGTCATCCATGAAAATTTCTAAAAATCATTCAACCATATCGAAAAAAATGCTGATTATACATCTCTGAAAGGTTGTTGGAGCATTACATAGTCCAAAGGGCATGCGACTATAAGCAAAGGTTTCAAATGGGCACGTGAATGTGGTCTTTTTCTGATCTTCAGGGGCTATGAGGATCTGGTTATAACCAAAATATCCATCAAGAAAATAATAAAACTCTTGTCTGGCTAACTTTTCTAACATCTGGTCAATAAATGGCAAAAGAAAGTGATCTTTTCTTATTGCAGCATTCAGTTTTCTATAGTCTATACAGACCCTCCATCCCGTTTGAATCCTAGTTGGAATAAATTCGTTGGCTTCATTTTGGACAACTATTACCCCAGATTTTTTTGGTACTACTTGTATAGGACTTACCCAAGAACTATCAGAAATGGGGTAAATAATTCCATTATCCAACAACTTCAAAATCTCTTTCTTGACTACATCCTTCATGGCTGGGTTCAATCTTCTTTGGATATCTCGAGTTGGTTTAGCCTCTTCCTCTAGGTGTATCCTATGTTGAACTATGGAAGGGCTTATTCCTTTAATGTCTGCCATGGTCCAGCCTATTGCTTCTCGATTTTCTCTTAAGATTGCTAATAATTCGTCCTCTTGGTTAGGATTCAGGTCTGATGCAATAATTACAGATAAGATTTTTTCTGGACTTAAATATATATACTTAAGGTGCTCAGGGAAGGGTTTCAACTCTACTTTGGGTGCCTCTTTTTTTGATGACTCAGGTGATGGTTCAGTCATTTCTATGAGTGGTTCAGTGGGGTGGGAGGCTCCCATCTCTGGCCATTTTTATTATCTCTAAGTATTTTATCTAGGTTCTCATATTCACGGGTTGGCCAGATACTAGATTCAAGATCGACTTCTTCATCGTTAATGTCTATGGGTTCATAAATTTCATCTTGGACTATACTTACATTAGCATGCTTGGTAGATTCCTATTCCAAATTGAAAATATTCAGCTTGATAGTCATATTTCCAAAAGACAGTTTCATAAGTCTATTCCAATAATTGATTTCAGCATTAGCAGTAGCTAGAAATGGTCTTCCTAAAATCACTGGGATGTGACCCTTAGGATTTGATATTGGCTTAGTCTCTAAAATGATAAAATCTACAAGGAAGATAAAATTGCCAACCTTGATTAACACATCTTCTACCATTTTCTTAGGGATCCTAAAAGATCGGTCTGCTAATTGTAATGTGATCTCTATTAGCTGAAGTTTTCCCAATCCCAATTGCTTATAAACTGAATAGGGCAAAATATTTACACTAGCCCCTAAATCAAGCAAGGCCTTCTCAATGTGGGTTTCTCCTATGACACATGAAATTGTTAGAGAACCTGGGTCCTTGTATTTTATGGGCATATGATTTAACAAGTATGAACTCACACTTGCTGCTAAGAAAGCTCTCTTTGGTACATTGGTGGTCTTTTTCTTGGTACAAAGGTCTTTTAAGAACTTAGCATAAGTCGGAACCTGTTGAATCATGTCTAGTAAAGGGTTATTTACCTGAACTTGCTTAAATATCTCTAACATTTTGTCTAAATATTTTGATTATTTATTAGACCTTAATTGATTTGAAAAAGGAGCTCTAGAGATTGTGGGCACCTGGTTTGGTATACAATCAGTTTCAGGAGCTTGAGTTTGTAAGGTAGATTGTTCATTGGGTGGCTCAACAGACTCAACACTCAAGTCTTCTCTAGTGTCAAGTGTATCTACCTTATTGTCCACTTATTTTTCTGATCTCAAGGAATGAATAGCACTAACTTGATTAACCTGGTTTTCTTGGGATGGTCTATCATTTTGGTTTCTTGGGTTAGTCTCAGGTTGGCTAGGTAGCCTACCTTGTTCACGTTCACTTATAGTGGATGCTAGCTGACCCACTTGTATTTTCAAATGGGCTATGGCTTAGAAATTTGAATTCAGAAGTTGTCCCATGGTTTGCATGAAATTATTTAAGGTGGCATTGGTGTCAGCATTAGATTTGACTAAGGCTTCTAAGCTTTTCTCTAAAGAATTAAGTTTCTTTTCATTAAAGCCTGGTGGTGGCAAAGTGTTCATTATAGGATTAAGCCTTAGGTTCTACTGATTTAAACTTGGACTGCCTACATTTGGATTTTATGACCATAAAAAATTGGATGATTCCTCCATCCCAAGTTATAAGTGGATGCATAGGAATTGTTCAATGATCTCTGATATGTGACATTCACCTATGCAGATCCATTATCTATTGGGTTCATCAGGAGGGAACATTCCTCAAGGACATGGTCTAATGCATTGCACCCGTTGCACATGGGTGCAGACACTTGGTTTACTTTGGCTGGTCTCTGAAGTTCTAAGACCTCTAATCTATGTGTTAATATTGCAATTTTGGCTTCTATAGCTAGGGAGGTTTGAATTTGGTGTATTCCACCTCTTGAAGGTATGAATTTTTTTGGTTTTCTAGTTGTTTTTCATTATAAACTTTTCTCGACTGGGTCTTCTAGAAATTGTCAGGCTTTATTTGATTCTTTGTACATAAATTATCCCTGGCATAAGGATTCTAACATTATTCGAGAATTTGAATCTAACCCTTCATAAATTATTTGGCATAGTCTCCAAGTTTCTATTTCATGGTGTGGGCATTGGGTCAGAGGTTCTTGAATCGATCGAAGTATTTCCAAAATGATTCACTAGCTAGTTGATAGAATTGGTTTATTTCATTTCTAATTCTAGCTGTTTTATGATGAGAAAAATATTTTTTTAAGAATAATCTCACAAAGCCCTCTCAGATCATGATAGATTGATTTGGAAGACTATAATGCCACTTCTTGGCATTATCCTTAAGGGCAAAATTGATTAATCTCAGTTTGATTTCATACTCTGACAATTGTTGTAGTTTCATGGTTGCACAGACCTCTTCAAACTCCCTCATGAATATATATGCATTCTCTGTTCCCGTGAATTTTGGAAGCATATTAATGATTTGAGGTTTGATTTCAAAATTATTTGCTATGAGTTGGGGCAGCCTGATGCAAGAGGGTTGGACGAAACCTACTGGATAACATAAGTCCTTAAGGGTTTGAGGTTGAGGCTAATTTGCTAAATCCATTATGGATGTTGAGGTTGTAAGACCTGAAATAGGAATTAAATCCATTTTGACTAGTCGACCTAAAATCCTTCTCCACATAGGTGTTAGAGAGTTCACTATATTCTCGATGTCCTCAATCTTTTTTATTTTTTATTTTTTTTATTATTTTTTTAAACTCTTTTTTTAAGTTCTAAGTTAATTCAATCTTTTCATATCCTAGGACAACCATGCAACATAACTTTCCGTTATGCCAGGGCAATCTTATGTCAGGGAAATAGAGATTGAAAATACCTAAAGTAAAATTTTTTATTTTCAAACAAGTTTCAAATAAATTAATCCTAACCTAAGATCAGCCTAGACCTAGACAGCTTCTAACTGTTCCAAGTCAGCCTTCGAGCACTCCAAGTTCAACCAATTCACTAAATTGGCTAGGTAAGTGTAAGATTGGCGGGGGTCCCCCCATTGCTTTCCTTAGACATCAATTAGATTGACCAGATCAGCGAACGAAACCAATTAATGAACCACCTTTCTTTGGGACTTAAATCTTGAACCACTTTCCTAGACACCAATTCAATGATTGAATCTAGCTTGGTATAACTCTTAGGTGTACTTGTCCTAATGAGCTCGGATGTCCCTAGAGTTAGTGTCTAATTAATTTTATTTAGAGGCTTGGGTTAATGCAAATGAAGGAGTCTTGTTTATGGGCTAAGTAAGGGTAATGAGGTCCCCACCTTATCTTGTTTAGGTCTGTGCCCTTAAAGTGATTTAAGAATGCTATACACAAATAAAAGGAAATCAAATAAATTTAAAGGAAGAACTAAACTAAACTAAAATTATGATAAAATTGCTAATAGAATAATTTAAACTACATACCTGGCTTCCAGCACTCACCAACTTAAAATAGATCAAATTAAAGCAAGAATTTAAAACATAATTTAAAACAAATCAGCTTTCCCCGGCAACGGCGTCAAAAACTTATTGTGAACTTTTGAAGTTAAACCGTAAGCGCACGGTATACAGAGTAGCACGTCCAGCAAGTACGGATTGATCCCATGAGGAAATGGTATTTAAACTATATCTAAACCCCTGCTTAGGCGAGGTCCAATAGGAACGATCACAAGTTAATGAAATATAGAAGGAATAAATAATGTAAAAGCCTAAGGTTTTGGAATCCACTAGACCAATATTTTAGAAAACCTTTTCTACTGATTTCTCTATTGATATCCTCCAAATTTCTTTCTTTGTATCAACTAAGTATGAATTATGAAGAGATTAAAACTCAACTATAACCCATCAAGATTTTACAAGAAAGAAAAGAATAGAATATAAGTATTGTTGAGCCTTCTTTCTTTATCCTTCTTACACTGAATCAAATATGAACTATAAAGAAATTAAAACCAAATAATAGTTCATTAAGTTCTTTGGCAAGAATTTAAAAAGAAGAAAGGTCTCCTTTTAAAATTAAGATGCGAGATCTTAAGAGAAGATACTTCTAGTCATGGTCTAGCTTCATCGCCAACCCTAGGGGTTTGCTTAACTAGACATTATTTAGATTAAAATTTAAAAATAAATTTAAAAGTAAAAACTAAATTCCTACATTAATAGCTAGAATATAACCCTAGCTTTCTCTCTTTTTGAAGGATAAGAAGAAGAAAGTAGATGGGTTGGGAAATACTTCTCAAAAAACAAAAAACACTTTTCCTCATTCTTTTTTTTTTATAGGCGAAGGAGAGCGTGTCAGCCCCATGTAAAACTAGAGTTGGTTTTCCATCTCAATCTGCTTCAATGACTTTTGTTTTCTTAGAGCTATCTGCTAGATCATCACATCGCACCCACTTCTATTTTCTCAGAGCTATCCATAACTTTTTTTTTTCGAACAACTCAGGCACCCGACAATCAAATAGAAGGGAGGAGCTACGCTGTTGGGAGACAATCCGTCTGGACATGGGGATGGGGTGGCACGGTGGCATGGAGGAAGATCGGGTGGTTCGTTACGAAGCTGGGGGTGACGATCGGATGGGCAAGAAGGAGGCTGCGATCGATCGTCGGGTGGAGAGATTTCGAGCGATGCATGGGAGGTGGTTTCGACAAGCGTCGACTCTGTGCGAGCGACGATGATGAAGGATCTTGACCATGAGCAATGGAGCTTGGGAGTTCGACCGGTCGGCTTGGTCAACTTTCAATCAACTTCGATGATCGTTGCTTGGTCGGATGTAGAGAAGAAAGGGGAAAGGGCGGCTTTTTCTAGCATCTCCGATGGATTCCGGCAAGGTGGCGATGGTTGAAACGTTGAAAGAAAAGAAACTATCCCTTTCTTGAATTTTTTCTAGCAATCGGCAAGGTGGAAGGAGGCGAGGTGCTGGCAGCAAGTTTCCGACAATGGCAAGAGCAAATGGTGATTTTTTGGAGATGATCAAACGGTCAGATCGGCCTATGGTCCATGGTCCTATTCCATGGACCAACAATCATGGAGGTTGAAGGTTGAAGGTTAGGGATGACTGCTTTGAAATCTATGCAAGAACTAGTCTTCTGACTTCATTTGACCTCCAATTTCAGTTCCAATCATACCGTTGGAATCCTAGAAGCCTGCTCTTTGTGTTGGCACATGTTTTCATTCAAAATAATGCATAAAAATATCAATTTTAATTAAATAAGTTAATTTGATATATAAATTAATCCACTTATATTTAATTTATGCATTTATCACTAGAACTCTCCTATTTTGACTAGGTCAAGACCATTTGAATCCAATTCAAAATAATTTTGAGTCAATCTAATTAATGGATAATCCTAATCTAATTAGAATCCTAATTAAATTAGATTTAATCAAATTTAAATCTAGTTTAATTTCTAATCAAATTAGAAATTAGGTGCACTCAAGTCCTAATTGAATAAAAACTTATTCTTCCTTGCAATTGTTTTATCCAATAAACTAATTAGACTTAATCTAATTAAATTTAATTTAATTAGACTTGATCTCAATCTGATTCTCAATCAAATTGAGCCAATTAGCAATTCAATTGCTAATCGATCCTCTTGCAATACTTACATTAGATCAAACATCAATCATATTGATTGTTTGATCTTAGAATGATTCTCAATCATCGATTAACCATCTGATTATGTTACAACTTCTTATGTGTGTAACCTTATAGATTCGAACCTAAGTCGATAGCATAGGAACCTATTTCTATATTAATCGAAATGACCATCTAGCAATGGTACCCAACATCCAGATAGGTCGAATGTATGCAAGGCAACATTTTTAGAATCCTGGTCCATGGTTACCATATAATTCATCTCTTTGACCAATAATACTCAAGATGACTTTAAATTAGTTATTGACACTCATACAAGTCATCTCTATTATGTTTCAAAGTTTGCAAATCTCTTGACTCCTCACGAGGATTACCTAGGTCTAGATTTTGCTAAATTAAAACACGGAGAGTCATTCTCTTCCTAAAGTTAATCAAGAGTGGTCAATCTCATCTTGACATACATACTGACTTTACAAGTACTTAATTGTACCTAAAAATCTTTCAAATCTATATTAGAAATATGGACAGTTCGACACTAAAGTATAGTGAGTTGCTTGCAAGTTACTATACTGATCTCAGGTCAGAGGAACACTTATATCCATTGGCCTTAGCTAGCTACTCTTGACAGCAGAGTTCTACATTAGTCATGTTCAATACAGATATACTCCTATATCTCACCTGGATGCCATACCAGTGTCTTCTAACACCACTTAGTTATGAGGATAACTAATGCATATGGCATACAACAACTTACATTCGATAAGTTATCATCTTTGTTAATAACTTATCATTTGATTGTGAACTATTTAAGAACCATCTGATAAATTCTTCTTTATCGATTGATTATGGTTCTAAGGACTTCATCATAATTTAGGAGTTCATTTAAGAAAGATAGAACTTTAATGATGAACTAGTCAAATAACTATTATTATTAGATAATTCATATATTAATTTCAATCATCTACGACTTAGATGATTAGCTTTAGGACATATTTTCCAACACTCCACCTATATAAAGGACCCTCCAGATACGTTTTTCTCTAAGCTCTCATCTCCATCTTAATTCTTCTGAGCATTCCATCTTGTTGGTCAGAGAACTGACTTGAGCATCGGAGGATCCTGCCAGAGCCATCCACCTTTGATTTGGACTTCTTCTTGCAGGTTCCATCAACGGCCCCATCTCCATCCACTCCAGCGACTTCGGCATCGACACCATTTTCTACACCAACAAAATTCACCCACCTTCAGTAGACTTTTTCTTGCAAGTCCCATCAGCGGCCCTAACTCCATCCACTTCAGCAACTCCGATGTTGGTACCATTTTCTGCACCAACAAGATTGGCGCTAGAGGAAGGGTTTGAAGCTCTTGTTCTTAAAGGAGTGCTTAGTAGATCTTGCTCTTCTTTTTCTACTCTCAACCCCTCCTGTTCCTCTTCTTCTAACTATTCTTTGCTTCTAAAAGATGCCACTAAGGAAGGCTTCTACTCGATGATCTACTACCTCCGCTGTCAAATCTGAACTAGATCCAATCACTCCGATCCCATCGCCAGCACCTCGACCTCCTCCACTAGCAGCTATGGTAGATCTAGAGTAGTTTAACTTGCTAATTCAGTAGGTTAAGGGCCTCACTGAAGTAGTGCAGGCCATGTAGCAACCTTCGATGCCAATCCAGCTAGAAGAAATTTCACCAGAATTTCAGGACCCGGTATATGGAAGGCACACATGAGAAAGCCAGCCAATAACCTTGAGGAAGGAGAAGCAGGGAGCGGCGAGCCTCTATTCTGACCATGACTCTACCTTCGAAAGATTGCTTCTGCCATTCAGCCAGAGGACCCTTGAGATTCATGATCAAGAAGATTTCAATCAAAAACTTCAGAAGATGAATCAGCAGATCGAGAAACTCCACCATGCTGCTCCTGCCTACGTCGATGATGTCTGCACTGACCCTCCATTCTCTCTTTAAATCATGTAAGAGTCCATCCCACCGAACTTTAAACTTTCTTAATTTGAGAGTTACCTCAAGTTCGATCGACCACCTAGAGGCTTTCTGGATCATGATGCTACTTCACGGTGCACCAGATACCATTCTATACCGAGCTTTCCTCTTAACTTTGAAGAAAGCAGTAAGAAATTGATACTTAAGCCTTAAATCAAGTACAATCTACTCCTTTGATCAGATGAGTTGTCAGTTTGCAGCTCACTTCATCAGCAGCCGACGTCCAAGGTAAGGTTCGGATTTCCTTATTAGCATCAAGCAGTAGGATGGAGAGTCCATCCGAGCTTACGTCAACCACTTCAATATCGCTGCACTGGAGGTCTGGAACTTGGACCAATCCATAGCCATGGCCATGTTGAAGGGCGATCTTCAGAAGAATGATCTTCTATCCTCCTTGGAGAGGAAGTACCCCAAGAACTTTGCTGAGATGCTAGCTTGGGCTGATAGTTATGCTCGGGCGGAAGAAGCTTTCAAAATAGAAGATGATGAGGCTGTAAGAGAGCAGTAGACGAGTGAATCAAGCAAGCCCATAGTCGTAAAAAGGCCAAGTAGAGCTCGGCCATGCTCCAGAATCCCTCCTGAGCATAGACAAGCCTGAACTCCTCCTTGAGCTCATCAACCAAGAAGCCCTGATCAAAGGACATGATAGAACTCACCACCTCGAAGATTCTACAACTATGATCCTTTGAATGCCCCAAAGACTCAGGTGTTGATGGAGATTAAGGAGCAATTACCAAGGCTAGAGAAGATGCAAACTCAGCCTTTATCATCATGACTACAGTCACGATATTGAAGAATGCATCTAGCTCCAAGACGAGATCGAGGAGCTCATTAGATGAGGACAGCTGGACCGCTTTCTAAAATATTGATCAAAAAGAAGAAAAGATCGGTCAAGAGCCCTGTCTTAACCTAAACCACCTCGAAGGGATGAGCCATAAGGAGATCAGCCTCCACTTGGAATTATCAACACTATCGCTGAGGACATTGGCAAGAGTGGACCAGTGGGACGACAGAGCCGACGAAGTGGTAGAGGACTAAGGAACCAGTTGCCTTCACTGAAGAAGATGCCCAGGGAGTCCAATTTTCACACAATAATGTGGTTGTAGTTACTTTAAACATTACTGATTATGATGTATGCCATATTTTGATTGATAATGAAAGCTCTACTAATATTTTATTTTATGATGCATTCTCTAAAATGGCTATACCTGATAGTAGAATGGATCCAATAAGCTCCCCACTAGTATGATTCATCGATGATGTAGTATCGATCGAAGGAATAATAACTCTATCTATTATGGTAGATTGGTACCCAAGACAATCAAAAGCCCAAGTGAATTTTTGGTAGTAAAGGCTCCTTCAGCATACAATGCAATTCTTGACTGATCTGACTTGAATACACTTTGGACAGTAGTTTCAATTTATTACTTAAAGTTGAAGTTTCCAACAAGTTATGGGGTTAGAGAGGTCAGAGGAGATCAGACTTTTGCACGACACTGCTACACTATTGCTTTACAAGATGGAAGGCAACTGGAATCTTATCCAGTAGATGGGCTTGATGCCCGTGATGATTTGAAGGAAGAACGAGGAGAACCAATTGAGGACCTAGTTGAGGTTCCATTAAATAATGGACATGAAGATCACACTGTACAAATTGGCTCCAACCTAGAGAGAAGAGGTCAGGAGGTAGCTTGTTGCATTTTTATGAAGAAACACTAACATCTTCACTTGGATGTCCGCAGATATATTCAAAATTGATGCAGAGGTGATGGAACATTATCTAGCTATAGATCCTAAACATTGGCCAATAAAATAAAAGAAGCACAGCTTTGTGCCAAAGCAGCAAAAAGCTATTATGGATGAGGTTGACAAACTCCTCAAAGCCAAGTTTATCAGAGAAATATCCTACCCAAACTAGATTGCTAACGTCATCCTCATCAAAAAAGCAAATGGCAAGTGAAGGATGTGCATAGACTTCACATACCTGAACAAAACCTATCCAAAGGATAGCTATCCCTTGCCAAGAATTGACTAACTGGTGGGTGCGATCTCGGGCCATGAGCTTCTCACTTTCATGGATGCCTTTTCTAGTTATAATCAAATTTGGATGGCACCAAAAGATGAGGAGAAAACTACTTTTATTACTGATCATGGTTTTTATTGCTATAGGATTATACCATTTGGATTAAAGAATGCAGGTGCTACTTATCAACATTTGGTGAATAAGATCTTCAAGGAGCAAATCAACTACAATATGGAGGTCTATATAGATGACATGCTTGTTAAAAGTTGATCTACATTAAATTACATTGCCGACCTTGAAGAAATCTTTAGCACCCTCCGAAGGCATAAGATGAAGTTGAATCCAATCAAATGTACTTTCAAAGTAACTTCAAAAAAGTTTTTGAGATTTATGGTGTTGAGACATGGCATCGAGACGAACCCAGAGAAGATCGAAGCCATTCAAGAGATGACTGTCCCAAAAATAATAAAGAAAGTCCAATGCCTTACGGGCAAAGTTGCAACTTTAAATCATTTCATTTTGAGAACTATAAAATGCTACATGCCCTTCTTCAAGGTGCTTAAACAGCCTAAGAACTTTAATTGGATCCCTAAATATCAACAAGCCTTTGAAGAACTGAAGAACTATCTGAGCTCACCCCCTCTTTTAGCCAAACTAGAGTTTGAAGAAGAATTATTTCTGTACCTGACTGTATCTCTAGCAGCCATTGGAGCCATTTTGGTTAAAGAAGATGCTAAACTATGGAAGCCAATTTACTATATAAGTCTGTGAGCTCAGAAGTGGCACTCCCAAGTCTTGAAACATGAGAAGATAGGTCATGAAAAGATAGGAGCGAACTGGAAGAAGAATCAGTCTCAATAGCAAAGTTCAGAAATTGGGCCGGCTCACACTGAGACTAAGCCGGCTCAGTTGGAAACTAGATCGGCTCAGTCCAGAACTAGATCGGCTAGATCTCAGAGAAAAATTTAGATAGAAAGTAGTATTTTTGGACTATTGGCATGGTACATAATTGGGTCGGCTCAGTCTGGGACTGAGCCGACCCAGTCGTGGGTTAGTCGACTCAGTCTGAAACTGGGCCAACTTAGTTTTTGTAGGTTATTATTTTATGTACATGGGTTATTTGGGTTTGGAGAGTTTTTCTATGAGCTTGGACTTGACCCTTTCTAAAGTATATATACTAAAAATAGGTCAAGATTGTTAGAGTGCTGAAATATACTGAATAAAAGCTCTTTTTCTCCAAAAATCTCTTCTTCTCTTCTTTTCTATTCCTTGATTTATTTGATCATGCTTCCACATAAATCTTTGAGAAGTACTTTCTTGTTGCTTGGCTAATCCTAGCGGCCACGTCGATCCATGTGGGAAGAGTGCATATTCCCAATATTTGATATCAGAGCTAGGTGATGCTTGAAATATTATGGAACGCAACATGGGAGACATGGGTGTACATGGGCTTGGTGAGTGTTTTCATGTATTGAATTAGCCAGAAAGTTTTTTGGTCGGGCCTAATGGCTATGTATAAATACATAGGTTGTATTAGAGTTTCAATAGAGAGTGGAATACAGACCTTTTCTCCCTCAACTCTCTTCTTCTCTTCTCTCTAGAGTTATCACCCTAAGTTTTTGAAGAAGCCCTAGAAAAGGGGGTGTCTCCCTCAAGCCTAAGGAGGGTGGCGCCCCATCACAGATTCAGATGGAGGATCGATGGTTTGTTGTCCATAGAGAACATCACTGATTCCTTTAGGTCCGTGCTAGAGATCAAGAGCTTCCGCAATATGATATCGGTGCTTGTGATGTCAAGGATAATTGGCGTTCGAGCAATATCATGGGTCTACAATATGGTATCAGAGTAAGGTGATGCCTGAAACGTTGTGGACCACAACATGGTATCAGAGCCAAGTTTTAGAGCTTGATGGTGCATGGAAAGCGCTAAGTTTTAGAGCCTGATGGTGCGTGGAAAGAGCCAGATTTCAGAGCTTGATGGTGCGTGGAAGCGAAGGAGAAGTCATACAAGATGAAATCAAAAATCTGCATAAGGATTCCATGGTATGTCCCAAATCTACCTTGTTGTTGCTGTGGTTTGGCCAATCGAGAGCAGCGAGTTGAAGGTGGAGGTTAAGAGGATTAATGAAAAGAGATTTTCTCAGGATGGAAGGATTTGGTGCATGATTTGTTGATCGATCTTGGTGGAAAGGTCAGGGTGTATGATGGTTATGTGACAGACAGAGAGCATTGGAGTCTGTAGTAGCGCTTTCCTAGAGATGCAGGGCTGAGAAAGGCTTGACGATGCAGCAGTCGAGGAAGGTATCTCAATGGAGAGCATCAGGGTTCTCTAGAAAGATGGGCAGTGTAGGATTGTTAAAGAGAGGTTTTTCAAGGGATAATGATCGAAGGAAGGCTGAAGAAGTGACTATACATCCTTCGGTGTCTGAAAGATAGAAAAGTAGTCAGAGATGTATTCAGCGGTTCGACCAAAGCATGGATTTATGAAGCCTTAGGAGTGATGAAGATGGATGATCCATGGAGGTCCAGCAGGTTAGGTTTGGATGATTGTAGAGTGACATAGAGATGAGTCAGGGAGCACTGGAGTGCTGCAGGAGCGCTACCCTGGAGGCACGAGGCTGAGAGAGGCTCGGTGGTGCAGCAGTCGAGTAGTGTATCTCAGCAGAGAGTGTCAGTGGTATCTCAGAGAAATCGGGTGCAGATCTCAGAAAGAGTCAGGAGATCTCAGAGAGCGTCAGGAGGTCTCAGGCAATTGGGAGTATCATGGATCAGGTTTCTTCTGCAGGAGCACCAAGAAAAGTCATGGTTCGGGTGTAGGATGGTTCCCTAGGCGTAACTAAAGCGATGGCTGGTGTAGGGGTAGAAGAGAAAGACTAGAATGAAATTCCCTAGGGTTCAGTCACTGAATTTAGAAGAGTTGGATGAGCCCTTGGGTTTCGAAGGTGCCTACAGGTTGCGGAGGTATCCGAGATGACTTCGAAGAGGGCCGCAGAGTGTGGAGGGTTCGAAGGAGCAGCGACGGTATTCGAGGTACAGCGGTAGGCCTAGAAGTGCAGTATTGGATGGTTAGCCTCGAGGAACTTGGTAACAGAGTCGGCTTCTACGGCATCAGATGGACTTTGGATATAGGTGGAGCTCCACAGTGGTAGCTTCACAATTGGAGAGAAAATTTGATATGAGTTCAGAGCGTTAGTGATGCACAGTTCCAGGTGGAGCGGCATGTGTAGATGAACAGACGTAGTTTTGAGGAGATCATGTCAGATGGTACAGCATGTGCTGGTATAGAAATGCTGTAGGTTCTTCAAAAAAATTTAGAGAAAGTGATACAGTTACTAAGCAGAAGGGGATTCTACAATTCCAAAGTGGTGCCAAGAAGCAAGCATAGGTCTTCAGCGGTGGAGGCAGTCATCCCAAAGGCCTCAAGGGTGCACAATAGCTGAAGAGAACTGGCAAAGGTGATGTTTGCATAGGGGCTGTCGAGTGCGCAGGAACAGCGGGATCATGCAGGAGGTCATTGTCGAGGGGTTTGCCAAGGCTTGGGCCACCAAGGTAGAGATTGTGAGGATTTATGGTGCTCTTAAGCCTTGGGAGGCCATGGGAGGAGTCAGGGTATTAGCTCCATAGATTTCAGAAGCTTGGTTGGTGTTTCATAGACCTGGGACACAAGGTGAAATAAAGAACCAAAGTCGGAGAATCAAACTACAGAAAAAGAATTTTCTGTAGGTTAGCCGGCTCAGTCCAAAATTAGGTCGGCTAAGTCTCAGAGCACAAAAAAAATAGAGAGCTGCACGTTTGGAACTATTGGCATGGCACAGGACTGGACTGACTTAGTTTCAGATTGAGCCAACCTAGTGAAACTTAGTCGGCTCAGTGCTGAGACTAAGCCGACTCAGTGCGCGGGTAGAGTTACGCGAGGATCTATTTTAGGCTAGGATCCGGGTTGATCCTAGGGGTCTTAAGGCTTGGTTTGAGAGGTCTTAAGGTGGCTAATTCATATATGGGTTGGGTCTAGATCCAGAGGATGAGAGCATGGGAGACATGGGTGTACATGGGCTCGGTGAGTATTTTCATGTATTTGGTTAGCCAGGGAGTTTTTTGGTCGGGCCTAATGGCTATGTATAAATACATAGGTTGTATTAGGATTTCAATAGAGAGTGGAATACAGACCTTTTCTTCCTCAACTCTCTTCTTCTCTTCTCTCTAAAGTTGTCGCCCTAGGTTCTTGAAGAATCCCTAGAAAAGGGGGTGTCTCCCTCAAGCCTAAGATGGGAGGCACCCCATCATAGATCCAGGTGGAGGATCGGTGGTTTGCTACCCATAGAGAACATCACTGGTTCATTCAGGTCCATGCTAGAGATCAAGAGCTTTTGCAACCTGATATTGGTGCTTGTGATGTCAAGGATGATTAGCATTCGAGCGATATCATGGGTCTACAATATGGTATCAGAGTAAGGTGATGCCTGGAATGTTGTGGACCGCAATAAAGTTAAGTTCTGAGGGATGCAAAAACAAGGTATACCAAATTAGAAAAACTGACTTATGCCTTGTTGATTGCAGTCAAGAAGCTCCGACCTTATTTCTAGGAACATACTATTACTCTTCTTACTGATCAATCTATCAAAGTAGTTCTTCACTGGCCTAATACCAAATGGGCCATTGAGTTGATCAAATTCGACATCAATTTCCAAACTCGGTCCTTTATTAAAGCTCAGATATTGGTGGACTTCATTGTGGAATGTACAATTCCAGACCCAACCAAGCCAGAGCAACAAGCATGTAATACCTCAAGTCTGCCACTGAACCTCACCAAAGAAAATATCGATCTTCTCAAAGACTCCTGGGTTCTGTATGTTGATGGTTCATCTAATGCCTCCGGGGCAGATGCGGGCTTGATTCTAATCAGTCCAAGAGGAATTATTACTGAGTATGCACTGCATTTTGAGTTTCCTACGATAAATGGAGTAGAGTATGAAGCTCTGATTGCTGGGCTAAGAATAGCTAAAGAACTAAGTGTAGATCATGTGAAGGTTTATAGTGATTTCCAATTAGTAGTGGGAAAGGTCAATGGCACCTATGAAGCCCGGAAGGAAAGCATGGTAGAGTACTTGGAAAAAGATGAAGAACTTGATCTCAGCCTTTAGTGGCTTCAACATCCAACAGATCCCCAGGGTGGAAAATGCTAAAGCCAACCTTCTTTCCAAGTCAGCTACTTTGGCTCCCCATGAACTATCTAAGGTGGTCTTCTTTGAAGTTCTGCAACATCCAAGTTTGGAGAAATCCCCAGCAATAATGCAGGTTGACCACGAGCCCAATTGGATTGACCCTCTAATATTATATGCCTTGAAAGAAGTTCATGAAGGTATATGTGGAAATCATCTTGGGGCTAGATCATTGTTTTACAAATTGCTTCACCAAGGATACTACTAGCCGACTATGCAGTAGGATGCGACTGACTATGTGAAGAAGTGTGACCAATGTCAAAGAAATGCCAACATTTAGAGATAGCCAGCTTCACAACTCACATCTTTGAGAGCTCCTTGGCCATTTGCACAATAAAGAATGGACATAGTTGAGCCCTTTCCCATGGCCTTCGGACGGTAGAGATTTCTTTTGGTAGCTATGGATTATTTCCCCAAATGGATAGAAGTCGAGCTCCTAGCAAAGATTACTGAAGCTAAAGTGCAAGACTTCATCTAAAAGTCAATAGTTTGCAGGTTCGGCCTACCTCGGACTTTCATCATAGATAATGGATGCCAGTTTGTGGGAGCAAAATTTGCTGAGTTTTATGAAGATCTGGACATCTTCCATCACTTTACATCAGTAGCTCATCCATAAGCAAATGGTGAAGCCAAGGTTACAAATAGGACTCTGCTGCAAGGGATCAAAGCAAGGCTTGAGAGAGCAAAGGAAACATGGATGGATGAACTCTATCATGTTCTCTGGGCATATAGGACCACTTAGAGGTTGCCAACTGGGGAAACTCCTTTCGTCCTGGCCTTTGGAATAGAAGCAGTAATACCAGTTGAGCTTGGACTTTCTTCTACTCAAGTTGAAGGTTTCAATGAGCAAAATAACTCACAAGACCTCCGGACGAATCTCAACTTGGTGGAGAAAAAGTGGGAGAAGGTTCAAATTCGAATGGCAGCATACAGGCAAAAAGTGGTCCACTACTACAATGCCAAGGTCAGGAGCAAAATTTTCAGAGTGGGAGATCTAGTACTTCAACGAGAAGATATCTCATAGCCGCAAAATCAAGAAAAGCTCATCCTTAATTGGGAAGATCCCTATGAAGTTGTGAAAATTGCTCGACTTGGGTCTTATTATTTAAAGAAACTCAGAGAAGCTGTACTCCCATGATCACGAAATTCAAAAAATTTGTGGATATACTATCAATGATCTCATCCCAATAAATTTTTTTTACTTTAATGATAGGTACGCGATGCTGTCGTTAAGACATCGTGTTTATCAGTTTAATCCGACTTCTCAAAATTATTGAAAATATATAGATAGTAGTGAGTCAGGTCGAATCCACAGGGAAGGTAGTGTTTTTAGATTTGAAATCTTTGATTTTTTTGAGAAGAAAAAGAAAATGATTTAAATTTTAAAATAAAAATTGAAGTCGGAAGATTGAAAATAAAAATTAAAA